>SZWC01010501.1:68263-88236 GCA_023375785.1 Penium margaritaceum | reverse complement strand
TACTCTGCGCGTTGGGATCCGAAATTTTGCTCTGACAGTCAAGGGCAATTCAACAAGAGGAATCCGGCGTTGCTTTCTCAAACCTTCTTCAGCTGAGCGCTGAGCGGGGCGTGTGCAGTTCATAGGGATGAGGTGCAGACCAGAAGAAAACCAGAAGGAATTGGAATCAGTGCGGGGTCACATCTTATCTTGAGTGGTCGCTTCAAGAAACTCCACCGAAAAATCATGGGGTGTGAGAATGTCAAAGCAAGAATTCATAAAATTCTAACGACGTCGAGGATTCGTCCGAACAGAATTAAAACATCGATGAAGTTAGCGATACTTATGTGCACAACACAAAGCACGGTTTCATAAAATTCTAATGTCTTCGAGGAACACCAACATGCATGGCAGGTTTTGGGTCTATAAGCGCAAGAGCGACGATACCAACTGTAGCGACAGTGTGCCACGTGGCTTGGACTGGACCTGGCCTGTGGGGCGACGGATGGGATGAGTTGAGGGTCGGAGACCCTCAACTACCGCGGTTTTGGCCCAGTGGGCCAAGCTTCCCATCCGTTTGTTACATTTGGTATCAGAGCGCCGGGATTCAACACCCATTGTGGACATCGAGGGCGGGCCCATTCCTGTGTGGGAGGAATGAAGCGCTAGTGTGCCAAGTGGCTTGGACTGGACTTGGCCAGTGGGGCGACAGATGGGATGAGTTGAGGGTCAGAGACCCTCAACTACCGCGGTTTTGGCCCAGTGAGCCAAGCTTTCCATCCGTTTGTTACACCAACTGCCATGAGTACTGCGTCAGGATCAAGGCCCCCTCCACCTCTGCCACCTATGTGCTCAAGAACTACAACATTTGGACAAGGAAGATAAGCACACACCAATGAGGACATATACCAGAATCTGTCAACAGACGAGGGCCTAAACAACCACTTCCTTGAATGTCTCAACTATGCAATGGACAAGCTTTGAAATGCACAGGTGCGAGAAGCGAACGTCTTCGAGAGAAACTCCCAACTCTTAAGGGAGACCCCATGTTTTTCTAGCCCTCCCTCAATCTTTTGATCATGTACACTTCAAAGAATCAAAGATAAAGATGTGAAAGACAAGTTTGGATGTATAACTCATCGTGAGAAAAAGAAGTTTGACCTCACCGCCTTGCTTTTGCATTGAATAGAGCTTAGTTACTGGTCTACCTAAGAATTGCAGTACAGTAGCAAGAGATTGGCAAAGCAATATCACTGGCTCAGGATGCATGTCTCGCATTCATCTGCGATCATTTTAACTCTCAAGTAGATAAGTCCAAGTTGGTAAGACCCCCTAATGCTCTCTAACGACTGTGACACAATCATCACATGCTTTGGACAATTCACCCAAAATTCTTATGCATGATGTAAAATGCAACAACTCTGTGAATACTCCAAAGTGGTAGATTTCATGAAATCATTATCAGTAGCAACACTCGCGTTGATGACCTTTTTTCAACTACAATAGCGGCCTGAAGCAAGACACAGAGCGGGCCACTACAATCTTTAGCTTCCAAGATGATTTTCAGTGAATTTTACAAGTAATCAAAAGAACCAACGACACAAACTACAATGCTCGAATTCAATAATCGAATGGTTGGCAACCTGAAGGGCACAATAACTGTGGCATAAGAAGGAACTTGTCTAAAAACCATTGACCCCGATGCAGGTTGACGCCATTGATTAGAATGATGGATGCTTGTGCTAGACCTAAGGGGGTGAAGGACACATCTCATGTAACCGTTACAAAAGAAAGAAGCAGGGAAAAGGGGGGAGTAGTCAAAGAAAAAGACATATGAGTTTGGAAACGACAAAGGACATGAAAACATAGCACAAATTTGGCGCGCTTAGAAAAATCTGCGTCGACCGTTCGCCCATGTGAATGCCTCACAACGCTGGATACGAGGGTACCTGAGATGGTAAACTTTCATGAGAGTTATGAGAGCAACCAACCGATGATGTTGTCGAAGGTGCAACTGAGGGATTGCAAAACTATAAGATGATACCAGCACCTCTTGATTGGGGGGATCTCAAAACCATGTAAGATTTGAAATGGTTCAGAAGCTTGGTCTGTGAACCAAACTTGGAGTATTTGAAGGAAATCATGCAAACTAAAATTCAACAATGTGTAGAATGTAACACTCTAGTTATTTGAGCCAATGACTGACCACAAAACTTTTCACAGGTGAGATTTCATGCACCGACGCAAGCCACATGTGGACTAGAATAGTGAGACTGTCTACGTGGTTTTTAACGTTGCTATGGCACACCTACGGCTCATGGAGGGAAAGAAAACCTCGCAAGCAGCACATGTGGAAGTAGCACAAAAAGACGTGGACACCAAGGAAAGATATCAACTAGATAACATTGCCACTCGTGGCTACGTAATCAATTGGATGAGCACGTGCGTGGCTTATCCACATGGAACTAGGTGAGGAAACACAAAACGTGGTGGCTGACACATTAGCCTCATCACCCTCATTGGCATTGATGCTGGTAAAGTCCAAAGCCGTGTTTGAGGAGCTCGCGCCACTCGTCATGGAGTTTACAGGGATCTTTCCCGACAATTTCCAGTGAGCTAGTTTCGTAGAAAACTTTGGACGACCACATTGACCTCAACCTGGGCAGCCCATCAACAGTCAAGGGAGCCTATCCAATGAGTGACCACTAGTTAAATCAGCTAAAACATCAGCTAGATGAGATGCTCGAGCAAGGATTCATCAGGTTTTCCACATCACCCAACGTTGCCCTTGTGTTTCTTGCAAAAAGTAGACCTGTGAGATACATATGTGTGGATTCTTGAGTGTCGAAGGACATCAGCGTAAAATCAATCTATGTCCTCCACCTTGCATAGACAAATTGTTTAGCCGAATCTAGGAGGCGAATGGTTTTAGTAAAATTGACCTACACCAAATTGTAGTGGCCAACGCATACATGAAGAAAACAACATTTGAAGACCGCAACACAAATGCCACTTGGAATCACAAATGCCTTGCAATATCTCTGGTAGTGATGAAGTATACTCTTTGGACCATAACTCTTTTTTTTTATCAAGATTCTCAATCACATCTTGGTGTAGAACCATATCCTGGAGGAGCAAAGTGGACACATTTTGAATTTACTCAAATTTCTACAAAGAGAAAAGTTCTTCTCACTCAAAATCCAAGAAAGTGGGGATGTGGAAAACAACAAGTATTTAAATCTTCTAGAAACCACATGACCTCAGTTTCAATCTTAAGATTGAGAGATCCAACAAGGAATCAATTAATCATGTGGCCGATGAGGTGATTGGAGTTGTTCACCTACAATACATAACGATGGATGATAGCATGATTCATACATGTCTGACAAACGTTTTCAGTTGAAGCTGAACTATGTGCCAAACAAGAAAGAAATAATTTTTTATGCACATGTAGTCCAAGTATGGTGGTGTTTTAGAGAATCCAATGTTTCATTGATTATACTCACCACTACGCCTTCAAACATACGATGGATCAGGCATATTTCAGTCGTCAACATTCTGGATGGACGGAGACCACTGACTTCTACTTTACAAAATCCATGGAGTGTCATCCTATGAGTATTGATCATGCAAAAGCACTTTTTCCATCTTAGAATTATGGCTAAGATCAACATTCAATCGATCGAATGAGACCCATGTGAATAACATTATGCACATGTGACTACGATTGATCCAATGGCTACGATATGACCAATATCTGGTTTGAGGTCCCATGATGGTGAATCTTAGTATCTCGCTAAGTTGTTATACAACTAAAAACATGTATTGAAAATCTTCTTTTAAAAAGAGTCACGACATTGGTACAAGTGGAAAATTCCATAGTTGTGCCAGAGTTGTTCGCGGGTTGTGCCAGAGTTGTGCCAGAGTTGTGTCAGAGTTGTGCCAGAGTTGTACCAGAGTTGGGCCAGAGTTGTACCAGAGTTGTGCCAGAGTTTTGCCAGAGTTGTGCCAGAGTTGTGTCAGAGATGTGCCAGATTTGTCCCAGATTTGTGTCAGAGTTGTGCCAGAGTTGTTCAGGGTCGTACCGGAATCGTGCTATAGTTGTGCCAGTGTTGTGCCAGAGCTATGCCATCATTGTGCCAGAGTTGTGCAAGAGTTGTGCCAGAGCTTTTCCAGATTTGTACCTGAGTTGTGCGAGAGTTGTGCCACAGTTGTGCCACAGTTGTTCTAGAGTTGTGCCAGAGTTGTACCAGATTTGTGCCAAAGTTGTGCCAGAGTTGTGCCACAGTTGTGCCAAAGTAGTGCCAGAGTTGAGCTAGAGTTGTGCCAGAGTTCTGCTCAAGTTGTGCCAGAGTAGTGCCAGAGTGTCAGAGCTGTGCCAGAGTTGCGCCAGAGTTGTGCCACAGTTGTGCCACAGTTGTGCCAGAGTTCTGCTCAAGTTGTGCCAGAGTTGTGCCACAGTTGTGCCAAAGTAGTGCCAGAGTTGAGCTAGAGTTGTGCCAGAGTTCTGCTCAAGTTGTGCCAGAGTAGTGCCAGAGTGTCAGAGCTGTGCCAGAGTTGCGCCAGAGTTGTGCCAGAGTTGTGCCAGAGTTGTGCTGGAGTTGTGCCGGAGTTTGTGCCAGAGTTGTGCAAGAGTTGTGCCAGAGTTGTGCCAGAGTTATGCCAGAGTTGTGCTTGGGTTGTGTCAGAGTTGTGCCAGAGTTGTGCAACAGTTGTGCCAGAGTAGTGCCGGAGTTGTGCGAGAGTTGTGCCATAGTTGTGCTTTAGTTGTTCTAGAGCTGTGCCAGAGATGTGCTAAAGTTGTGCCAAAGTTGTGCCAGAGTTGTGCCAGAGTTATGCCAGAGTTGTGCCAGAGTTGTGCCAGAGTTGTGCCAGAGTTGTGCCAGAGTTGTGCCAGAGTTGTGCCAGAGTTGTGCCACAGTTGTGCCAGAGTTGTGTCACAGTTGTGCCAGAGTTGTGCCAGAGTTGTGCCGGAGTTGTGCCAAAGTTGTGCCAGAGTTGTTCCAGAGTTGTGCCAGAGTTGTGCCAGTGCTATTCCAGAATTGTGCAAGAGTTGTGCAAGAGTTGTGCCAGAGTTCTGCCAGATTTGTGCCAGAGTTGTGCGAGAGTTGTGCCACAGTTGTGCCACGATTGTGCGACAGTTGTGCCAGATTTGTGCCAGAGTTGTGCCAGTGTTGTGCCAGAGATGTGCCATAATTGTGCCACAGTTGTGGCAAATTTGTGCCAGAGTTGTGCTATAGTTGTGCCATAGTTGTGCCAGAGTTGTGCCAGAGTTGTGCCAGAATTTTGCCATAGTTGCGCCAGAGTTGTGCCAGAGTTGTGCCAGAGTTGTGCCAGAGTTGTGCGAGAGTTGTGCCAAAGTTGTGCTATAGTTTTGCCAGAGTTGTGCCAGAGTTGTGCCAGAGTTGTGCCAGAGTTGTGCCAGAGTAGTGCCAGAGCTGTCCCAAAAATGTGCCAGAGTTGTGCTCGAGTTGTGCCAGAGTTGTGCCAGAGTTGTGCGGGAGTTGTGCCGTAGTTGTGCCAGAGTTGTGCCAGAGTTGTCCCACAGTTGTGCCAGAGTTGTTCCAGAGTTGTGCCAAAGTTGTGCTAGAGTTGTGCCAGAGTTGTGCCAGAGTCGTGCCAGAGGTGTGCCAAAGTTGTGCAAGAGTTGTGCCAGAGTTGTGCCAGAGTTGTGGCAGAGTTGTGCCAGAGTTGTGCTAGAGTTATGCCAGAGTTGTGCCAGAGTTGTGCCAGAGATGTGCGAGAGTTGTGCCAGAGTTGTGCCAGAGTAGTGCTAGAATTGTGCCAGAGTTGTGTCAGAGTTGTGCTCGAGTTGTGCCAGAGCTTTGCCAGAGTTGTGCCGGAGTTGTGCAAGGGTTGTTCCACAGTTGTGCTAGAGTTGTGCCAGAGTAGTGCCAGAGTTGTGCCAGAGTTGTGCCTGAGTTGTGCTCGAGCTGTGCCATAGTTGTGCCAGAGTTGAGTTAGAGTTGTGCTAAAGTTGTTCCAGGGTTGTGCCAGAGTTCTGCCAGAGTTATGTCAGAGTTGTGTCAGAGTTGTGCCAGAGTTGTGCTAGAGTTTTACCAGAGTTGTGCTAGAGTTTTACCAGAGTTGTGCTAGAGTTTTACCAGAGTTGTGCTAGAGTTTTACCAGAGTTGTGCTAGAGTTTTACCAGAGTTGTGCTAGAGTTTTACCAGAGTTGTGCTAGAGTTTTACCAGAGTTGTGCTAGAGTTTTACCAGAGTTGTGCTAGAGTTTTACCAGAGTTGTGCTAGAGTTTTACCAGAGTTGTGCTAGAGTTTTACCAGAGTTGTGCTAGAGTTTTACCAGAGTTGTGCTAGAGTTTTACCAGAGTTGTGCTAGAGTTTTACCAGAGTTGTGCTAGAGTTTTACCAGAGTTGTGCTAGAGTTTTACCAGAGTTGTGCTAGAGTTTTACCAGAGTTGTGCTAGAGTTTTACCAGAGTTGTGCTAGAGTTTTACCAGAGTTGTGCTAGAGTTTTACCAGAGTTGTGCTAGAGTTTTACCAGAGTTGTGCTAGAGTTTTACCAGAGTTGTGCTAGAGTTTTACCAGAGTTGTGCTAGAGTTTTACCAGAGTTGTGCTAGAGTTTTACCAGAGTTGTGCTAGAGTTTTACCAGAGTTGTGCTAGAGTTTTACCAGAGTTGTGCCAGATTTGTATCAGAGATGTGCCAGAGTTGTTCCAGGGTCGTGCCGGACTCGTGCTAGAATTGTGCCAGTGTTGTGCCAGAGCTGTTCCATAGTTGTGCAAGAGTTGTGCCAGAGTTGTGCCAGAGTTGTGTTAGAGTTGTGCTAAAGTTGTTCCAGGGTTGTGCCAGAGTTCTGCCAGAGTTATGTCAGAGTTGTGTCATAGTTGTGCCAGAGTTGTGCTAGAGTTTTACCAGAGTTGTGCCAGAGTTGTGCCAAATTGGCACAACTCTGTAGCACAACTCTGGCACATTTCTTGCACAACTCTGGCAATGCCAGAGTTGTGCAAGAGATGTGCCAGAGTTGTGCTAGAGTTTTACCAGAGTTGTGCCAGATTTGTATCAGAGATGTGCCAGAGTTGTTCCAGGGTCGTGCCGGACTCGTGCTAGAATTGTGCCAGTGTTGTGCCAGAGCTGTTCCATAGTTGTGCAAGAGTTGTGCCAGAGTTTTTCCAGATTTCTGCCAGAGTTGTGAGATAGTTGTGCCACAGTTGTGCCAGAGTTGTGCCAGAGTCGTGCCAGAGTTGTGCCAGAGTTGTGCCAAAGTTGTGCCAGAGTTGTGCCGCAGTTGTGCCATAGTAGTGCCAGAGTTGTGCCGGAGTTGTGCCAGAGTTCTGCTCGAGTTGTGCCAGAGTAGTGCCAGAGTTGTGTCAGATTTGTGCCAGAGTTGTGCCAGCGTTGTGCCAGAGTCTTGCCAGAGTTGTGCCAGAGTTGTGCCAGAGTCGTGCCAGAGTTGTGCCAAAGTTGTGCAAGAGTTGTGCCAGAGTTGTGCCAGCGTTGTGCCAGAGTCTTGCCAGAGTTGTGCCAGAGTTGTGCCAGAGTCGTGCCAGAGTTGTGCCAAAGTTGTGCAAGAGTTGTGCCAGAGTTGTGCCAGAGTTGTGCTGGAGTTGTGCCGGAGTTGTGCCAGAGTTGTGCAAGAGTTGTGCCAGAGTTGTGCCAGAGTTGTGTCAGAGTTGTGCCTGTGTTGTGTCAGAGTTGTGCAGAGTTGTGCCAGAGTTGTGCCAGAGTAGTGCCTGAGTTGTGCCAGAGTTGTGCCATAGTTGTGTTTGAGTTATTCTAGACCTATGCCAGAGCTGTGCTATAGTTGTGCTATAGTTGTGCCATACTTGTGCTATAGTTGTTCCAGAACTGTGCCAGAGTTGTGCTGGAGTTGTGCCAGAGTTGAGCAATAGTTGTGCCAGAGTTGTGCCAAAATTGTGCCAGAGTTGTGCCAGAGTTGTGCCAGGGTTGTGCCAGAGTTGTGCCAACGTTGTGCCACAGTTGTGCCAGAGTTGTGCCAGAGTTGTGCCAAAGTTGTGTCACAGTTGTGCCAGAGGTGTGCCAGAGTTGTGCCAGAGTTGTGCCAGATTTGTGCCAGAGTTGTTCCAGAGTTGTGCAAGAGTTGTGCAAGAGTTCTGCCACATTTGTGCCAGAGGTGTGCGAGAGTTGTGCCACATTTGTGCCATTGTTATGCCATAGTTGTGCCAGATTTGTGCCAGAGTTGTGCGAGTGTTGTGCCAGAGATGTGCCGGAATTGTGCCACAAACGTAGCAAAGTTGTGCCAGAGTTGTGCTAGAGTTGTGCCAGAGTTGTGCCACAGTTGTGCCAGAGTTGTGCCAGAGTTTTGCCCTAGTTGTGCCAGAGTTGTGCCAAAGTTGTACAAGAGTTGTGCCAGTGTTGTGCGAGATTGTGCCAGAGTTGTGATAGAGTTAAGCCAGAGTTGTGCCACAGTTGTGCCGGAGTTGTGCCAGAGTTGTGCCACAGTAGTGCCAGAGTTGTCCCAAATTTGTGCCAGAGTTGTGCTCGAGTTGTGGCAGGATTGTGCCAGAGTTGTGATAGAGTTGTGCCAGATGTGATCCAAAGACGTGCCAGAGTTGTGCCAGAGGTGTGCCAGAGCTGTGCCAGAGTTGTGCCAGAGTTGTGCCAGAGTTGTGCCAGAGTTGTGCCAGAGTTGTGCCAGAGTTGTGCCGGAGTTGTGCCGGAGTTGTGCCAGAATTTTGCCAGAGTTTTGCCAGGGTTGTGCCAGAGTCGTGTCAGAGTTGTGCCAGAGTTGTGCCAGAGTTGTGCCAGAGTTGTGCCGGAGTTGTGCCGGAGTTGTGCCAGAATTTTGCCAGAGTTTTGCCAGGGTTGTGCCAGAGTCGTGTCAGAGTTGTGCCAGGGTTGTGTCGGAGTTGTGCCATAGTAGTTCCAGAGTTGTTCCAGAGTTGTACCATAGTTGCTCTCGAGTTGTTCTGGAGCTGTGCCTGAGTTGTTCCAGAGTTGTGCCAGAGTTGTGCCAGAGTTGTCCCACAGTTGTGCCAGAGTTGTTCCAGAGTTGTGACAAAGTTGTGCTAGAGTTGTGCCATAGGTGTGCCAGAGTCGTGCCAGAGTTGTGCCAGAGTTGTGCAAGAGCCATGCTAGATTTGTGCCAGAGTTGTGCCAGAGTTGTGCCATAGTTGTGCCAGAATACTGCTAGAGTTGTGGGAGAGTTGTGCCAGAGTTGTGCTCAACTTGTGCCAGAGCTGTGCCAGAGTTGTGCCGGAGTTGTGCCAAGGTTGTGCGAGAGTTGTGCCAGAGTTGTGCCAGAGTTGTGCCAAAGTTGTTCCAGAGTTGTGCAAGAGTTGTGCCAGAGTTGCGCCAGAGTTGTGCTGGAGTTGTGCCAGAGTTGTACCAAAGTTGTGCCAGAGTTGTGCGAGAGCTATGCCAGAATTGTGCTAGAGTTGTGCAAGAGTTGTGCCAGAGTTCTGCCAGATCTGTGCCAGAGTTGTGCGAGCGTTGTGCCAACTTTCTGCCAGAGTTGTGCTTTACATGTTCTCAATTTGTGCCAGAGCTGTGCCAGAGTTCAGCCAGAGTTGTGCCAAAGTTGTGCCATAGTTGTGCCAGAGTTGTGCTAGAGTTGTGCCAAAGCTGTGCCATAGTTGTGCCATGGTTGTGCCAGAGTTGTGCCATAGTTATGACAGAGTTGTGCCAGAGTTGTGCCAGAGTTGTGCCAGAGCTGTGCCAGAATTGTGCCAGAGTTGTGCCAGAGTCGTGCGAGAGTTGTGCCACAGTTGTGCTAGAGTTGTGCCAGAGTTGTGCCATATTTGTGCCAGAGTTTTGCAAGTGTTGTGCTAGAGATGTGCCGTAATTGTGCCACAGTTGTGCAAAGTTGTGCTCGAGTTGTGCCAGAGATGTGCCAGAGTTGTGCCAGAGCTGTGCCAGAGTTGTGCCTGAGTAGTGCCACAGTTGTGCCAGATTTGTGTCTGAGTTGTGCTCGAGTTGTGCCAGAGTTGTGCTGTGCCAGAGTTGTGCCAGAGTTGTGCCAGAGTTGTGCCAGGGTTGTGCCATAGCTGTGCCATGTTTGTTCCAGAGTTGTGCCAGAGATGTGCCAGAGTTGTACCAGAGTTGTGCCTAAGCTGTTCCTGAGTTTTGCTATAGTTGTGCCAGAGTAGTGACATAGTTTTACAAGAGTTGTGCCATATTTTTGTTTGATTTACACCAGAGTTGTGTCAGTGTTGTGCCAGAGATGTGCGGAAATTGTGCCACAGTTGTGCCAAAGTTGTGCCAGAGTTGTGCCAGAGTTGTGCCAGAGTTCTGCCCGAGTTGTGCCAGAGGTTTGCTAGAGTTGTGGCAGAGTTGTGCCAAAGTTGTGCCAGAGCTGTGCCTAAAATTGTGCTAGAGTTTTGCGAGAGTTGTGCCACATTTCACTAGAATTGTGCCAGAGTTGTGCAACAGTTGTGCCACAGTTGTGCCACAATTGTGCCAAAGTTTTGCCAGATTTGTGCCAGAGTTGTGCCAGTGTTGTGCCAGAGATGTGCCAAGATTGTGCCACTGTTGTGGCAAAGTTGTGCCAGAGTTGTGCGAGAGTTGTGCCAGAGTTGTGCCAGTGTTGTGCGAGAGGTGTGCAAGAGCTGTGCCAAAGTTGTTCCAGAGTTGTACCACAGTCGTGGCAGTGTTGTGCCATAGTTTTGCCAGAGCTGTGCCAGAGTTGTGCCAGAGTTGTACCAGAGTTGTGCCAACGTTGTGCCAGAGTTGTGCCAGAGCTGTGCCAGAGTTGTGTCAGAGTTGTGCCAGAGTTGGGCCAGAGTTGTGCCAGAGGTGTGCCAGAGTTGTGCTAGAGTAGTGCCAAAGTTGTGGTAGAGTTGTGCCAGAGTTGTGCTAGAGTTGTACCAGAGTAGTGCCAAGGTTGTGCCAGATTTTTGTTCAAGGTGTGCTACAGTTGTGCCAGAAATGTGTCAGAGTTGTTCCATAGTTGTTCCAGAGTTGTGCCAGAGTTATGCCAGAGTTGTCCGAGAGTTTTGCCAGAATTTTGCTAGAGTTTTGCCAGAGTTGTGCCAGAGTTGTGCCAGAGGTGGGCCATAGCTGTGCCAGAGTTGTGCCATAGTTGTCTTGGAGTTTTGCCATAGTTGTGCTAGAGTTGTGCCCGAGTTGTGCCTGAGCTGTGCCAGAATTGTGCCAGAGTTGTGCCAGAGGTGTGCCAGAGCTCTGCCAGAGTTGTGCCAGAGTAGTGCGAGAGTTGTGCCACAGTTGTGCCAGAGTTGTACCAGAGTTGTGCCAACGTTGTGCCAGAGTTGTGCCAGAGCTGTGCCAGAGTTGTGTCAGAGTTGTGCCAGAGTTGGGCCAGAGTTGTGCCAGAGGTGTGCCAGAGTTGTGCTAGAGTAGTGCCAAAGTTGTGGTAGAGTTGTGCCAGAGTTGTGCTAGAGTTGTACCAGAGTAGTGCCAAGGTTGTGCCAGATTTTTGTTCAAGGTGTGCTACAGTTGTGCCAGAAATGTGTCAGAGTTGTTCCATAGTTGTTCCAGAGTTGTGCCAGAGTTATGCCAGAGTTGTCCGAGAGTTTTGCCAGAATTTTGCTAGAGTTTTGCCAGAGTTGTGCCAGAGTTGTGCCAGAGGTGGGCCATAGCTGTGCCAGAGTTGTGCCATAGTTGTCTTGGAGTTTTGCCATAGTTGTGCTAGAGTTGTGCCCGAGTTGTGCCTGAGCTGTGCCAGAATTGTGCCAGAGTTGTGCCAGAGGTGTGCCAGAGCTCTGCCAGATTTGTGCCAGAGTAGTGCGAGAGTTGTGCCACATTTGTGCCAGAGTTGTACCAGAGTTGTGCCAACGTTGTGCCAGAGTTGTGCCAGAGTTGTGCCAGAGTTGTGCCAGAGTTATGCCGAAGTTGTGCCAGAGGTGGGCCATAGCTGTGCCATAGTTGTGCCATAGTTGTCTTGGAGTTTTGCCATAGTTGTGCTAGAGTTTTGCCCGAGTTGTGCCTGAGCTGTGCCAGAATTGTGCCAGAGTTGTGCCAGAGGTGTGCCAGAGCTCTGCCAGATTTGTGCCAGAGTAGTGCGAGAGTTGTGCCACATTTGTGCCAGAGTTGTACCAGAGTTGTGCCAACGTTGTGCCAGAGTTGTGCCAGAGTTGTGCCAGAGTTGTGCCAGAGCTCTGCCAGATTTGTGCCAGAGTAGTGCGAGAGTTGTGCCACATTTGTGCCAGAGTTGTACCAGAGTTGTGCCAACGTTGTGCCAGAGTTGTGCCAGAGTTGTGCCAGAGTTGTGCCAGAGTTTTGCCTGAGTTGTGCCATATTTGTTCCAGAGTTGTGCAAGAGTTGTGCCAGAGTTGTGCCACGGTTGTGCCAGAGTTGTGCGAGAGTTGTGCCAGAGTTGTGCCAGAGTCGTGCATATTTGTGCCAGAGTTATGTCTGAGTTGTGCCAGAGTTGTGCCAGAAGTGTGCCAGAGTTGTGTGAGAGTTGTGCCACATTTGTGCCACAGCTGTGCCAGAGTTGTGCCATATTTGTGCCAGAGTTGTGCCAGTGCTGTGCCAGAGATGTGCCTGAATTGTCCCACAGTCGTGGCAACGTTGTGCCAGAGTTGTGTTAGAGTTTTGCCGGAGTTGTGCCAGAGTTGTGCCAGAGTTGTGCTAGAGTTTTGCCAGAGTTGTACCAGAGTTGTGCCAGAGTTGCGCTAGAGTTGTGCCAGAGTTGTACGAGACTTGTGCCAGAGTTGTGCCAAAGTTGTGCCAGAGTTGTGCCAGAGTTTTGCCAGAGTTGTGCTAGAGTTGTGCCAAAGATGTACCAGAGTTGTGCCAGAGTTGTGCCAGAGTAGTGCTAGAGTTGTGCCAGAGTTGTGCAATATTTTTGCTCGAATTGTGCCAGAGTTGTGCCAGAGTTGTGCGAGAGTTGTACGAGAGTTGTTCCAGAGTTGTGCCAGAGTTCTGCCGGAATTGTGCCGAAGTTGTGCCAGAGTTGTGCCGGAGTTGTGCCAGAGTTGTGCCATAGTCGTGCCAGATTTGTGCCAGAGTGTTGACTGTTTTTGGACCTTATTCAGTATTTTAGGATGGATCAGGAATGCTCTACCCCTTGTGGGGGTATGGCCCCTGGATCCGTTGTGATGTGACTCAACTATGCTCTGTCTCATGTGAGATATGACCTGTGAGTACACCATATGGGTGAGTGGTTACCTTGGCCATTTTGTTGATTTGGCCAAGTGAGAGGTCACGAGTTCGTTCCTGGCCCCATGCACATCTTTTTTGCTATGGAAGCTTCCAAGAAAGAAAGTCCGTAGCTTCTTGGATGTTACATGGTTTGTCTGTCACCTTGACACTAGGATGCTTATGTGTCAAGCCCACAGTGCAAGTCTAGTGGTGACGTGGCTGGTTCAGGCCACTTCCCAAGAATGTGCTTTTGAGTTCTAGGACTGGACAGACAGCTATAAAAGGACTTGTCTTGCATGCTAATCAATTAACCCTTGCTTGATGCTCTCTCGCCTATTGACGACTTGAGCTCTTCTTGAGATGTAATGCTAAGGCGTTAGTACTCTTGAAGGTGAATTGTATGCCTGATTAAGTTTGGGGTGCATGACACATGTCAACAAAGGCAGAAGGCCTAAAAACCTTTGTGAGCTTTTTTGGTTTCGCGGCTTCTCTGCCAGAGGTGGTTAGCTCAGTAGCTAACAAAGGGTTATGGGCCCACTCCTCTGGTTAGCGAAGTTTCACGCACGCAACCGCTAAGGTCACAAGCAGTGAGAGCGCATTCGCTCTCGCCCAACTTCTCTGTTTGCAGGGCAACATCAGCCGGAGGGGAATGCAACACATCTGCACCTTTCTACCTTGGGAGCTGACATCAGCCTACATCAGCTTACATCAGCCTACATCTGCTTGCAACGGTCAACGTGAACAGGGGAAGCAGTTGCCTCTTCTCACCAACAGCCCACAGCGGCCTCAAACACAGGTTCATCGGCATCAACAACAGGTGCAACAGTTGTAGCAGTTGTAGTTGTAGGGATGGCAGGGACAGGGGAACCAGGGAATCATTCACCCATTCTNCAAAGCGCCAAGGAAACTGCCATAACTGTGGCAAGGCTGGACACTGGGCTCGAGAGTGCCGTGCACCCAAGAGAGAGGGAGGAGACAGTGATGAATGACGAGGGGGACATGGTGGGAAGGATCCCCTCAGCCGTCAAGCGATGGCTGAGTGTGCCTCCAACAAAGGGAGGGCGATACTCAGGCTAGGAGCTTACGGCCTCGACTCGGGCACAAACAAGCACACCACTTACGAGAAGAGAGACTTCATCTCTCTTGCTCCATGCAACAAGAACTTCAGAGTTGCCAATGGCAAGGTTGAGGCAGCTGAGGGGATTGGTGACAAGCTAGTCACAGTGGGTGTCAACGGTGGAGATTCCAACCTCAAGCTAGAGGGGGTGGTCTACTTTCCCTCCTTCACAGCCAACCTTCTCTCCGTCTCCAAGATAACTGACCATGGCATGACATGGGTCTTCACAGAGAAGGAAGCGGTAACAGTTCCTACCAAGGACATCAACATCTCCTACTCTGCCAAGAAGGTTGTCGCACAGGTTCCTCGCGTTGATGGGCTTTACGTCTTGCAGACCAAAACTACAAATTCAACGGCTAAATCTTCGGTGGAGAGTGATGATGAGGAGAGCAGCGATGTAGATTCAGATGAGCAAAGACATGCTGGATCAGCGGAAGCAGTGGCAGCAGACGATTTAGCATTAAAACCGCAAGCAAATACAACCACCGGGGCTGTTCATTCTAGCCTGTGCACATCCTCCGAAAACCTGTGGCACAGGCGCTTTGGGTACGTGGCTCATCGCACATTGGAGCTCATGGCAAAGCAGGAGCTAGTGCGTGGGATGGAGCTAGGTGAAGAGGCCGAGGGAGCCGGCATCATGTGTGAGCCATGCCTTCAAGGCAAGGCAAAAAGGGAACCCTTCAAGGGCAATGGTACGCGTGCTCTCGCACCCCTTGACCTCGTGCACTCTGACGTGTGCGGTCCCTTCCGCATGCCATCAAATTGAGGTAGCAGATATTTCCTCACATGCATTGATGACAACAGCCACAAGGTGTGGATATACTTTCTCAAAAAGAGAAGCGAGGTGAAGGAGAATGTGCAAGCCTTTGTCGCTATGGTTGAGCGACAGAGTGGAAAGAAGGTGAAGGCGTTCAGAACGGACAACGGAGGAGAGTACGGAGCCTGCAGGGAGAGGCTCAAGACACAGGACATTGAACACCAGAAAACGACGCCCTACTCGCCTCAAAGCAATGGCGTAGTAGAGAGGATGAACCAGACGCTCCTAGGCATGACAAGGTGCATGCTCTTTGACGCCAAGCTGCCTCCTATGTTATGGGCTGAAGCAGCACGTACGGCTACCTACCTTGTGAACCTCACACCTGCAGTAGCTTTGCGAAGGCGAGGCAAGAAGAAGCAGAAACAACAGCTGAAGACGCCTCAAGAAGCATGGTCAGGCAAGAAGCCGGATGCCTCCCATCTCAAGGTGTCCGGTTGCACCGTGTTTGCCAAGGTCCAGGCCGGTGAGGGCCCTGGAAAGCTCGATGCAAGAGCACGAAAGTACATTTTCATCGGCTATGACACCGCCCACAAGGCTTATCGACTCTGGGACCAAGGGGCCAAGAAGGTCATGCGCAGCAAAGACGTGGATTTCCACGAAGTTTCTGTGAGCAAGGGAGAGCATCTCGAAGTCGAGAACGCTCCAAAACAGGGAGAGTGGCTCACTCTCCTTGAAGAGGGAGACGATGCACCAGCACAATGGCATGGGATAGGTGCTGCAACAGGGAGAGGAGGTCATGATGATAACTCGGAGGAATCAGACTCTGATTCCGACGTATCCGATCCTCCAAACAATGAGGAGGATGCCTCTCCCATCATCAACGACGAACCAGACCTCCAGCCTCCACATCAACAGCACCAGCGACCAGGTTCAAGGAGCAGTTCACGCCTCAAAGTACCTCGGCAGCATTACGATGCAGATAAGGGTGAATGGACAGGTTTCAACTATTCATTCTTGGTTCAAGAGGAGCCAACGTCTGTCGCAGAGGCACTCACTCGGCCTGACAAAGCAGAGTGGGATGAAGCAATTCGCAGTGAACTTAGCTCCATCGAAGAGAATGGGACATGGGTGCTGGTGGACAGACCTGCCGGGGCTCACGTTGTGGGGTCCAAGTGGGTGCTGAAAGTAAAAAGGAAACAGGATGGCAAGATAGACAAGTACAAGGCACGGGTGGTAGCAAAAGGATTCTCCCAACGGCCTGGCGCAGAGTACGATGAAACCTTTGCTCCAGTTGTGACGTTTGCCTCCATCCGGTCAATGCTCGCCATTGCTGCTGCCGAGAACATGGAGGTCCACCAGATGGATGTCANAGAGTGGGATGAAGCAATTCGCAGTGAACTCAGCTCCATCGAAGAGAATGGGACATGGGTGCTGGTGGACAGACCTGCCGGGGCTCACGTTGTGGGGTCCAAGTGGGTGCTGAAAGTAAAAAGGAAACAGGATGGCAAGATAGACAAGTACAAGGCACGGGTGGTAGCAAAAGGATTCTCCCAACGGCCTGGCGCAGAGTACGATGAAACCTTTACTCCAGTTGTGACGTTTGCCTCCATCCGGACAATGCTCGCCATTGCTGCTGCCGAGAACATGGAGGTCCACCATATGGATGTCAAGACAGCCTTCCTTTACAGCAAACTTGACAAGGAGGTATTGATTGAGGTTCCGGAGGGGGTTGATGCTCCTGAGGGCAAGGTGTGTAGATTGGTGAAGGCACTCTGCGGGCTAAAACAAGCACCAAGACTTTGGTACCAAGAGATGGACACGTTCATGGCCAATGAGTCCTTCATGCACTGCCACAATGACCCTAGCATGTATGTGCATGAGAGTGACAAAGGGACTATGTTGGTCGCCTTGTACGCTGATGACTTGATTCTATGCTCTTCTTTAAAGCAGCTGCTAGACGATCTCAAGGGGCAGTTGAGTAGCAGATTCAAGATGAAGGACATGGGTCCTCTTGACTTCTATCTTGGAATTTCCATCAAGCGCGACAGAGCAGCAGGTACCATCAGCCTGAACCAGACAAAATACATCGACTCCATCCTCAAAAGATACGACATGGCAGATTGCAAACCTGCCAGCACACCCATGAGCTCGGAGTGCAAACTCTCCACCTCCATGTCACCATCCAACAAAGTGGAGAAAACTGACATGTTGGGCATCCCATATCAGTCTGCAGTGGGCAGTCTGATGTATGCCATGGTCGCCACCCGACCAGATATAGCCCATGCTGTTGGGCAGGTGAGCCGGTTTGTGGCCAGTCCCGGTCCACTTCACAGGCAGGCCATGAAGCGCATCATGCGCTACCTTCAGGGGACGCGGCACATGGGGCTCCAGTTTGGAGGCATTGCTGGATCCGCATCATTGCGTCTCATGTGCTACACTGATGCTGACTGGGGAGGGAATGTCGATGACAGAAAATCTACCTCCGGCTTTGTGTGTATGTTGAATGGAGGTGCAGTCAGTTGGGCAAGTCGCAAGCAGGAATGTGTCTCTCTGTCAACAGCTGAAGCTGAGTACATCGCCTTGGCTGAGGTGTGTGAATAGATGTAGTGGCTACGAAGCCTACTATCTGAGATGAAGGTACCACAGGCAACGGCGACAGTCATCAAGATTGACAACATGAGCGCCATTGACATGTCAAAGAACCCCGTCTTGTCCAAGCGCACAAAGCACATTGAGATCCGCTACCACTACGCTCGAGACTTGGTCTACAAGAAGACAGTGGAGCTTGAGTATGTCAGTACCAAGCTGAACCGGGCTGACATGCTTACAAAGCCACTGGACAAGGATCTCCACCAGGCGGGCAGGCAAGGTATCGGCATGGTAAACGCAAGTGATGACGAATGATGATGCCCACTGAGGCAAGGTGCAAGGGAGAGATTTGTTGATTGATTTTTCACCTTACTCAGTATTGTAGGATGGATCAGGAATGCTCTGCCCCTTGTGGAGGTATGACCCCTGGATCCGTTGTAATGTGACTCAACTATGCTCTGTCTCATGTGAGATATGACCTGTGAGTACACCATATGGGTGAGTGGTTACCTTGGCCATATTGTTGATTTGGCCAAGTGAGAGGTCACGAGTTCGATCCTGGCCCCATGCACATCTTGTTTGCTGTGGAAGCTTCCAAGAAAGAAAGTCCGTAGCTTCTTGGATGTTACATGGTTGGTCTGTCACCTTGACACTAGGATGCTTATGTGTCAAGCCCACAGTGCAAGTCTATTGGTGACATGGCTGGTTCAGGCCACTTCCCAGGAATGTGCTTTTGAGTTCTAGGACTGTACAAACAGCTATAGAAGGACTTGTCTTGCATGCTAATCAATTAACCCTTGCTTGATGCTCTCTTGCGTATTGACGACTTGAGCTCTTCTTGAGATGTAATGCTAAGGCGTTAGTACTCTTGAAGGTGAAGTGTATGCCTGATTAAGTTTGGGGTGCATGACACATGTCAACAAAGGAAGAAGGCCTAAAAACCTTTGTGAGATTTTTTGATTTCGCGGCTTCTCTGCCAGAGGTGGTTAGCTCAGTAGCTAACACAGAGTTGTGCCAGATTTGTGCCAGAGTTGTGCCAGAGTTGTGCCAGAAAGGTGCCAGAGTAGTGCCAGAGTTGTGCCAGAGTTTTGCCATACTTGTGCTTGAGTTGTTCTAGAGATGTGCCTGAGTTCTGCCAGAGTTGTACCAGAGTTGTGCCAGAGTTGTTCCAGAGTTGTGCCACAGTTATGCCAAAGTTGTGTCATGGTTGTGCCAGAGATGTGCCTGAGTTGTGCCAGAGTTGTGCCATATTTATTCCAGAGTTGTGCCAGGGTTGTGCCAGAGTTGTGCCAGAGTTGTACCAGAGTTGTGCCAGAATTATGCAAGAGTTTTCCATCAGTTGTGCAAGTGTTGTGCCAGATTTGTGCCAGAGTTGTGCCAGGGTTGTGTCAGAATTGTGCCAGCATTGTGCCAGATTTGTGCCGGAGTTGTGCCAGAGTTGTGCCTGAGTTGTGTCATATTTTTGCCAGAGTTGTGCCAGAATTGTGCCAGAGTTGTGCTCGAGTTGCGCCTGAGTTATGCTTTGCCAGAGTTGTGCAAGAGTTGTGCTTGAGTTGTGCTAGAGTTGTGCCAGGGTAGTGCCAGAGTTATGCCAGAGATGTGCCAGATTTTTGCTCAAGGTGTGGCAGAGTTGTGCCAGAGTTGTGCGAAAGTTGTTCCATAGTTGTTCCAGAGTTGTGCCAGAGTTATGCCAGAGTTGTGCTAGAGATGTGCCAGAGTTGTGCCAGAGTTGTGCCTGAGATGTGCCAGAGTTGTGCTTGAGTTGTGCCGGAGTTGTGCCGGAGTTGTGTCACGGTTGTGCCAGAGTTGTGCCAGAGTTATGCCAGAGTTGTGCCAGAGTTGCGCGAGAGTTGTGCCAGAGTTGTGCCAGGGTTGTGCCATAGTAGTGCCAGAGTTGTGCCAGAGTTTTGCCAGAGTTGTGCCAGAGTTGTGACTGAGTTGTGCCAAAGTTGTGCTAGAGGTGTGCCATAGCTGTGCCATAGTTGTGCCATAGTTGTCTCGGAGTTTTGCCAGAGTTGAACTAGAGTTGTGCCCGAGTTGTGCCTAAGCTGTGCCAGAATTGTTCCAGAGTTGTGCCAGAGTTGTGCCAGAGCTCTGCCAGATTTGTGCTAGAGTTGTGCGAAAGTTGTGCCACAGTTGTGCCAGAGTTGTGCCAACGTTGTGCCAGAGTTGTGCCAGAGTTGTGCCAGAGTTGTGCCAGATTTGTTCCAAAGTTGTGCCAGAGTTGTGCCAGAGTTGTGCCATAGTTGTGCCAGAGTTGTGGGAGAGTTATGCCAGAGTTGTGCCAGAGTTGTGCCAGAGTTGTGCCAGAGTTGTGCAGATTTGTGCCAGAGTTGTTTCTGAGTTGTGCCTGAGTTTTGCCAGAGTTGTGCCGGAGTTCTGCCAGAGTTTTGCCAGAGTTGTGCCAGAGTTTTGCCACATCTGTGCCAGAATTGTGCCAGAGTTGTGCCAGAGTTGTGCCAAAGTTGTGCCAGAGTTGTGCCAGAGTTGTGCCAGAGTTGTGCCAG
>SZWC01010500.1:59773-78577 GCA_023375785.1 Penium margaritaceum | reverse complement strand
TGGGTACACGATCATAACACTTTTGTGGTATTTGATCAAGCTGACGATATGAGTGGTTTTTTTGTTTTTTAGAAAATGATGATACCACTAGACCAAGCAAGTGGGTGCATGGAGTTTCCTATTATAGTTAAAAGGCAAAGGGCCAAATAGCTCAGATCCTATAAAACGCAAAGTATGACTCTGATCCGCCCGGTAGCGGCAAAAAAAAAACTCAAAAGCCCAGTCGAAAATCATGCTCGCTCGCGGCATGTGTCGACGGGCAAGCATGAAACAATCCTGCATGTGGACATTGCTCCCACGCGAGAATCGCGAGGGAGCGATGACCGCTTTGTTTTTTTTTTCACGCAAACCCCCCAGTTCGATTTAGGGTTTTGTATGTTTAGCGTGGGCGGAGCCCGCGCCAAACATGAAACCCTACATTGATTTTCGACTGGGCTTCTGAGCTTTTTTTTTGCCGCTACCGGTCGGATCAGAGTCACACTTTGCGTTTTATAGGATCTGAGCTATTTGGCCCTTTGCCTTTTAACTATAATAGGAAACTCCATGCACCCACTTGCTTGGTCTAGTGGTATCATCATTTTCTAAAAAACAAAAAAACCACTCATATCGTCAGCTTGATCAAATACCACAAAAGTGTTATGATCGTGTACCCAGTTTTACGTGACTAAAATACAATGGGTCGAGTCACATGCCTTGAAATGAGGGGGCCCTTTGATACTTGGTCATACGTGTTGACCTCTTGCCATCATGCATGCCTCGCATCTTTTGGAATTAGTGCTCAACCGGCTTTTCTAATATGTTCCATCTATGTGAACGGATGAATTTTTCCACCTTTAGCATGGTCGAAGTTCAAGGAGTCATCCTCCTAACACATGTAATTCATTCGTTAAAAAATTGGTTGTGCTCATTCCACAAGTATCGTTCTGTACTGCTATTGGTAGAGACAACATTCTTAGACTTAGCTAATCTTCGCTGTCGGTGACGACTGAGATCGTATCATTTTTGTTGTGTCATCCAGGCATGCCTCTTATCACCACAACCGTGTGTGGTTGTTTTTAGTCATACCATCAGTTCTCTCTTTGGAGAAGTTGGCATAATGACAATCCTCGAGTTCGTCTAGACATCTCTCAAATGTCACATGACATCTTTTTGTCGCTTGGTGTAACAACCTTGGTGCACTTGCCAATAGAACCAGCGCAAGCATAGATCATATGCTTTTATTCGGTGGTTTTTTACAAGAAAGGTAGTTGTAGCAATGGGTTACAATCAACACCCATGCTATTGATACAATCAATACTTATGACGTGTGCCGGATCATCGACAATGACATGGGCACTTTGTCCAGACAAGCTCATGTCCATAGTGCTTTTGGCACTCACATTAATGGTGCATTTGGCATCCATGCCAGATTTGCAACCCGGAGCTTTTGTTAATCCTACAATCAGTGTTTATGAGAACAGTGCATTCAGTACAAGTGTCAAGTTTTAACCAACGCATTCGTCAACCATGCATTCAACACTTATGTTAATTGTGTGTTTGGCATCGGCATGAATGCTACAATTATATCTTCCATGTTGGTCACATTCCAAGTGCAACCAGCACTTATCGGTTTTGTATGGTTGACCCTCGTGCATGGATTTTTACCATCGCTTTGTGTTGAGTGTGATCGGTATTCACATTCTCATTTTATCAAAACTTAAGCACAAATGACTTATCCGGAATCCTTGGTTCAATTGAAACCCACATGGATATGCAAACGGTGTTTGTTTTGGCCATGTCTCCCATAGACCATGAGCAGTGTATTCGGAACTAGCATCACACACACTTGCATTTGTTATCCGTGACTAAAGTACAACAAGCACTTACTTCAAGTGGTGAAGTTTACACCGGAATTTTTTTGCAACCAGCACTTGTCCTCTTGTCTGTAGTACAACCAACACTAACGTCCATGATGTGGTCAACACTCGTGTAACCGTGTATTTGACACTGTTTTTATGCAGTTTGCACGTTTTTCCTTTTTGCGGCAAGTAAATGAGTCATTGAGTGGTCGCAATCCATTCATTGCTTTTATTGTTTGTTCAGTTTTATTCAATAATCTGTCTCGATGTACGTCACCGTTTTTTGTTTTGCAACCCAAAGTATGTTGCAATGGCCCTTTTAGGCAAACAAAGTTGTGTTGCGCAGGTACGGCCTGCATTAAGCCTTGTCATGGCGTCTTAATGGTCACCCCTTCCGGGTTTTCTTAGGAGAAATCCCAAACTTTGAGGTTGCCTCCATTTCACCTAGTGAATTTCAAACATTACATGGAAACTGTCGGTTTTTTGTTTGTCATAAGAATTCTTCCAATCATTCCACAAGAGCGCCAGATTTACATAGCTCAACCGGAGCTCTTGATCACTTTTTGACACTGGTGAACCTACGATCAACAAGGCCAAAATCCATGTTCCACCGTGGAAATCTTCCTCGCCTCTAGTGCTAGTAGTGAACGTTTTTCAAGGACATATTCATTTGACACAAATTTGGAGTTTGCTCTCAGCTTAAAACTGCTGACTATGGCGCCTAAATTGGTCACCAAAGAAAGAAAAGTTTCTCTGATTTATATGGAACCGACTAGGTCCAAGAACAAAGGATGTTTGGAGAAAATATTTGTGTTCCCACTGTGGTTCTTGAATCTTGATCCTCTCAAAATCCGTGGCAACTCCTACCTGTTGCACCACTTCTGCACACACTCCGTGACATGAGTGAATAATTCGTAACTTTGCTTTTGTCTGGCGGACCATGCCCTCCCATTGAGATGGAAAGAGAAAGAGAAGCTTCCTCCTCTCCACCTTGGGAAATTGGCCCATGGGAGATGGGAGAGAGAGAGAGAGAGGGGATCGCCTCCTCTCCCTCTGACTATCTGTCCAAGTGAGATTGGGATGAGAGGGGAGAATGCCCCCTGTCCACCCCTCGGACCGTCGGCCATATGGGAGGGGGAGACGGGGGAGATTTTCCCCTCTCCTATCCCTTTGGTCATCGGCCCATGTGGGAGGGGGGAGGGAGAGGGGAGATTCTCCCACCTCTCTCTGTCGGGCCTTCAGCCCATGTTGGAGCAAGAGGGGAGGTCGTCCCATTCCCAACCCCTTGGGCAATCGGCCCAAGTGAGAGGGGGTGAGGGGAAGACGTCCCCTCTCCTCCCCCATGGACCACCAGGCTGGAAGAGGGGAGGGATGCCTCCTCACCTCTCCCTTTGGCTGTTTCACTCTGAAGGAGGGGGGAGGGGAGAGAACGTCCCTCTCCTCCACCTTTGGGCCGTCGACCCATTTGAGCGGGACGGAAGAGGAGGATATCGTCCACTCTCCTCCCCCTGGGCCATCGGCCATACTGAAAGGAGAGGAGGAAGGGGAGAGGGGATGAGAAATATAGGAGATCGTTCCCTCTCCTCCCCCTCGGGCCGTCAGCCCAAGTGAGAGGGAGATGAGGAGGAGACGCCCCTTCTCCTCCCCCATGGGCCATCTCCCATCAAGAAGGGAGGGAGAGGGGGAGATGCCCCTTCCTCTCTCCAATGGGTCGTCAGTCCATGTGAGGGGGTACAGAGGGACGTCCCCTCTCCTCCCCCTTTGTGCCGGCGGTGCTAAGGATGAGGGGATGAGAGGGGCTCACCCCTCTCTTCCCCCTTGGTGCTCTTGGCACCAAAGAGGGGGGTGGAGGGGGGGCTCATCCCTCTCATCTTCTTTGGCGCTGTTGGCACCAACCGAGGAGGAAGGGGATAGATCCCCTCTTCTCGGAACGTTGTCCGTCGGGTAAAAAAAAAAGAATATTCAAAGTCTCAACTAGTGGGAGCTCTGTGCGCAAAGGTGGATCTCAAGTCGATCCTCTAGGGAGGCTCTCGATCTCCAGACTCTTGGCCACCGGGCCTTGAGTCTCGATTCTATCACCAATCGGGTGACGTTCGGACAAACGGTCTAAACATTCTTTTGCTTCAAACTGCATCGGCGGGTAATACAGTCTGTCAATTTCAATATCCGATACTCATGTATCTTCGACACCTTTTCTTTTGCTCTCTCCTGGAAGCTCTGGCTCTCATGCAAATGTAGTTGACACAGACTGTTTTGCGACTAACTGTGGATCCAAAACGTGGACCCTAAGAATCATCGTCTAAGAAGGCCGAGTGACTGGCCGCCTCAGCCATTTTGGCTGAGACGATTTACGGCAAAACAGAGAGGGTCATCATAGGGCATGAATGTAAGCATGCATCCTAAAACTCTATTGCTCCATGTGCCATAGCCACATGGAAGTAGTACCCTAGCGCCAAAATAGGACTGGCAGAAGAGTTACGCGATGGATTTTCCATAGCGGCAATCCGTTTGCCTTGAATCCGTCCAAGGGCTATATTCTGGAATATAGTCAAAGTAGAATATAGCCCATGCCATGTTCCACGTGGTATAGCCACACGGAAACAAGACCTTCAGGGATTTTTGGGCATAGTAGCTGATGTATCTGCCCAAGATTAAACATATTGCTGATGTATCCATGAGTTAAATGTTAGGGCAGACTTATTCAAAGAGTCGTGTTTGCATAGCGCACAAACCGTTAATGTCGTATTTGCATGCATCCAAACATTGATGTCGTCATGAAATCGTACGTCAAAATCATGGCAATTTCTCTCTAGTGTGTGTTTTATATTTCTTACATGTGCCATTTTTGCATGGATAGCGCGCGGGTAAGCTGAGGTGACCGGTTTGATTGGATGGAATGCTAGAGACAATCATATCATATATTTCAAGAGGGATTGGAAGGACAGTGGTACGAGCCCACTATCGGATGACATTAATATCTAGACAATGTCCATCCTCCCTAGAGAAACCTTTGTACTAGTGGCGAAAGCACTTTTGGGCTCATTGCCACCTTTTCTTTGATAATCATGCCAAAACCATGGCATTGTGCATTGTGCACCACACAAAACAGGCCCTCCATATGCACTTGAGACATGGAGACGAGGTGGAAAAAAAGGATATTACAATAATCTATCCTAAACATTAACCTTGTTGTATCCTGCGAGTTATGGAAAAGGGCTAACGTCGCATACACCCAGTTTTCAGTTCTCAGTTTGTCATCGAGCGAACGATACCCTCACTATCCATCCAATTTTGCTACCACCATGCCAATAACAAAGAAAAAAGGAGAAAAGGCATGATGAGGCCGCATGCCATGCGTTGACGACGCATGACATGCCACGTCCCCCCTCCCCCGCTAGTATCACAAGCCCCTTCGTTGAAAGGTTTGTGATACTAGAGGAGGGTGATTTTTCCAGATTTTGAGGGGAGTTCGAGACTCTCCATGCGTTGAAGGGGAACGTGCTAGGCCCCGCTACCACAGAGTCCATGATTTTTGGAGGGCCGTCACGTCAGTCCACATCTTGTCCTACCAATAATGTTTTGCCTGCTTCTTGAGTTTCTTGTCCTCGCCGAAGTGTCCACCTTGACCAATGTTGTGGAATCCCTCTAATAAAATTCTTTGCAATTCCTCGTTCCAAGGAAAGATGACCTGGCAACTAAATCGTCGTAGCCAGTAGGTGTCGCCAAACCATGATATGGGTTTTCTTGTATCCTCCAAACTCCTCGTAACCCTTCGTAAACAGCCTCACGAGGTACGAGTCTCGTTCGACGAGAAACATGTTTGTTTTAGCCATTAGATCTGGTCACCGACTTAGAGCGCCAGCCGGATTAGTTTTTCTAAGCCGGTACTCAATGTTGTAGTCGAAGTTAGACTCAAGGAACTCCATTCATCGAGTTTGTCGATGGTTTAGATTTTGCAGTGTGTTGAGATATTTCAAGGCATGATTGTCCGTGCAGATAGTGCATCGCCGGCATTCCAAGTAGCACCACAAGGTCTTGAATGCGAGCACGAGCATATCTTTCTCATGCACTGCGTAGTTGAGATCCGGCCCGCGTGTTTTTCATGATTTATATATGCAATCGGTTGTTCCCCACCGCCATTGTCTTAGTGGAGAACAGCTCCGATGGCTCGATCGGATGCGTCGGTGGCTGTGATATAGTCCACTGTTGGATCTGCCAATTGGAAGGCCGGAACCGAGGTCAGAGTGTTTCCCAAAGATTTTATCACTTCTTGTTCTCTGTCCTCGTTGGCTTTCCGGATGAGATCGGAGAGAGGCGCTAACATTCGTGCGTAATCCTTCACAAATCAATGGTCGCAGTTGCAAAAGTCCAAAACCACATGGACGTTCCAAACATTTGTAGGTGTTGGCCAATCAATGACCGCCTCCACCTTTTCAGATCCATAATGATCTATCCGCCGCCAATGATGTGGCCCAAGAAATCCATCGAATGACAACCGACGTCGTATTTTGAGAATTTTCCAAAAAAAAATCTCCTTGTAAGATCATGAGAAAAATTCAAAGACGTCCATTGTGCTCCTCCAGGATGCGGTTGTCAACCAGGATGCCGTCAAGATACACGACAGCAAAGTTGTCAAGGTACGGGAAAAAGATGTTGATTGCCGCGATATTGTTGCGTGGGCATTTATGAGTCCAAAGGGTGTGCAAGTAAATTCGAAGTGCCTGCATTTGGCATGGAACGATGTGTTCTTGACGTCCTCGTTAGATACGCAGATCTAATGATAGCTGCTATGTAGGTCCATTTTATTGGAATTTTGGGCCCCTCGAAGCTGATCGAAAAGTTCGTCTTTCTGCCAAAGGGGTAGTGGTTCTTGATGGTGATGTCATACAAAGCATAGTTTTCCACACACATCGCATCTCTCCGGTTCCTTTTCTACAAAAATTTCAGGTGCCACGTATGGTGACGTGGAGGGTCTAATGAACCCACGCCCAAGCATCTCGACCAGCTACTTCTTGAGTTCGATCAGTTCGTGGTCGCTCATCCAATAGCTCCAATTCATTGTCGGTCTGCTGTTCTACTTCAGGTCCCTCTAATGGTCAACATACCATTGTGGTGGTAGCTCTCACGGTAGTTCGTCGGATAAACCCCCCTTGAACTCCTTGGAGATTTTAACAAACTCACTAAGTACTCTTGTGAACTTCTCTGGAGTCGAGGCCACTGGTCTTGTATCGGCAGCTGCGATTTCTTCAACTCTTCCTGCTTCCACGTGGACTAGACATGCCTAGGTTTCATGCTTAAGATATCTTTTGGCTACATCCATAGATATCGGTAGACATTGTGTGGCTGTCATAACTTCCTCTGTTACTTCCACCTCTACTACTTCCCGTAACCGCCGCTACATCGTGGGTCGCTCGACTAGAGGCAGGTGTTGCTTTCTGCCATTAATGCTGACAAAGAATGATCCAAAGTTGTAGTCAACCTGCGGACGATGCCGGTACAAGAAATCAAATCCGAGGATTTTGTCGCTCGTTGGGCAAGTACTCGATACTGTTACGTTGTGCATATCTCTAATGTGCAGCCAGAGATGTGTGCAAAACCGATGGATCTACAGTTGGCTGTCGACAGTTTTTTTCTTTCGAAGACCCCTAGCTCGGTTTTCAAACCTAGCTTCGAAACCATGTCGTTGTTGACAAAACTATGAGAAGCTCCTCCATCCAGTAGTGCCGGTAGCGTTCTGTGACTTTTGCATCCCATTGGTTTGTACCCATAACAATATCGACGGTTGGTCGTTCTTGTACCCATCGTCAAACTTTGCAATCTCAAAAACCCTCGTCTACGCTGGAGAAGTCCTAGTAGACGGGAACCTTGTCCAACTAGGACAAGGATGCCGTGGACTAGTACTTCCCTCTGCCTCAATAAGAATTGTAGTTGTAGGGTCGCCAACCCTTGGATTTCTGTATCCAAGCGTTGTAGTCGGCGTTGTCGATGCGATCGGCTACTGCGATTATACACGAGAGGTCTTCTTGAATGCCAAAGATGAGAATTGCTTGCCGAATATCTCCCTTGAGGCCGTCGTTGTAGTACAAACATAGTTTATCAGGGTAAGGTCAGTATTGGTGATGATCTTGAGGGACGCTAGACGTACTCGGCCATGCTGGACTAATGGCATAGACGTTGAAGTTTGTACCGTGCATCAGACTTCTCCTTCACCTTCCCAAAGCGAGTAAGGGTAGCGCGTGCGAAGTTGCTCCACGTTTCCAGTGGCGTGAGAGAGTCATGCCACGTCGGATTTATCGGCTCGAGGGTAGTACGCCTGCGGTCGACGATGTGAGAGCCGTTGCGTGCGCCTTTGATCCAGTTCTGGCGGTCTCCTACTGCCGTTGGATGGCTCTTCAATCAGACCACCAGCTCAAAGTTGTGCCATGCAAAAGCGAGGTCGCTAGGTCAATTTTCTTTCTGTCGTTGTTGACCCCAACAGCGTTGAAGAACACCTCCAAACGCAACAGCTACATCCTCACAGACAATGCCTTGGATTTTGTTGGATCGAACCGCTCGAGAAGTGCCAGTCGAATCTGCGGTTCACTCACTGCAGTTTTCTCTCGGTGAGTACTATGTCGCGTGCACAAGACACTCGAAGCTATTGCTTCGCGCGCACAAGACACTCGAAGCTCTTCATTGCCACGCTGAGCTATTGGAGCAGATGGGTGTTAAGGCTCTTGAGTCCTGAAAAATTCTGGTACATCTCTTTGTCCATTCAAGCTTGTCAGCCGGTGCCTCCCATTGTTCTAGGTAACATCTCAACAGGATGCGGCGGGGGCGAAGGATTTGCGAGCCTGAGAGGTCCGTCACCAGATTGGCCATTGCGTTTGTTAGTGCTGTGCCATTCACCGCAAAAGTTGTCACTGCTGCCTGGTTCGCCTGCAGTGTGTCATTATGTATGCTGCTGATCCGTCACCGCCGGAGTACTCGCCGGGAAGTGCTGCTCGTTCCTGGGTGCCCTCATTACGTTCACCGTTGTCGTGGCGAAGTCTGCGATCTTATGAACAGTAGAGATGTGCTGAAGACTCGTGCGAGGTTTTCACCACGTAGTTTATGTGCTGGTTGCCCCTCAAGGACGGCTGTGGTCTGACACAAAATCAAGCATAACGTACGTTGCTCATGGGGATGAGTGCGGAACAAAACACACTTAGAGGATTGGGAACACATGGAAAATTTGTATTAAGCAGTAAATCTATTTCAATGGAAAGGGTCGATTGAGTCCAGAAAATATATACAATGCTGAGAATAAGAATATGGCATGTGTTGGGTCTTCGACGCTTGCGCCGAGAGACGCCTGTAAGGTCGCGTTGTGAATGGCTGATTTGAGAAGCTCCGCCAAAAATCCGGGCTGTTGTGATGTTGTCAGTCATACACAGTTGTACAGTTGGTTGTGACCACTCGGCCGTGTCCATGCTCGTGCAGATCCTTGAGGCGGACCCAGCTGGAGACAGAGTTCCCTGAGGTGATGCTCCACCCGCTGGAGGCAGCCTGGCAGCCTACCCAGTGTACCGGAGGGCTCCCACAGCCCACGGACTACGTTTGGAGGTCTTCAGGATTTTCTCGGTGGACAGCCCTGCCAGGCTAATTTACATGTTTGTTTTCTTACACTCTCCGGCTGTTCCCGGAAGTAGGCGTGTGACCAGTCGTTGTGTCTGTCTTTTTGTCGTGCATCCGTAGGATCAGACGGCGCTCCGTTTGGATGCTTGTGCGCAGAATTATGGCCAAAACAGTGGTTTTGGGCCGGTTCAGGTTTGACAGGCACCGCCGTGTGCGCCACCCGCCGTGAGCCACGGCGGCTATTCATGCTGTGGACCTGTCATTTGTTATCTCTCTCTGCATTAACTTCAGTTGAAGCTTGAGATACAAGTGCACGTGTCTCTCCCTACCCTTGCTGTCCCTTGCATGACCTGTGTGTCAACTAGCCAGACCTGTGCTGTCAGGCTAGCAAGCAGAAAGGCTAGGAAGCTTCCTGGAATCTTCTCATGGTATCAGAGCAGGCGAGCCAGTGCTCGTCATGCTGCGCAGCAGAGACGCAGCAGCTGCAATAGCAGTGAGCAGCAGCAGTGGCAGCAGCCCACAGCAGCAGCAGCAGGTCCTGGTTGGACCCATCACCACCCTGAGTCGCTTGAAGCGACAAGAGCACGCAGCGACGCATATGCCATCATCCTGATGCGTCAGAAACCGCAACGGCAGGTTCGTGCTGCAGCTGCAGCGTGCCACAACGGCTTGAGGCCGTTGGAGCCCTTGCGCGCAGCAGCAGCCGGTCCGAGGCCGCCCGTGTGGCGACTTGGAGTCGCAAACCGGGCGAGCAACAGCACCATCAGCGAGCAACAGCAGCAGCGGCGGCCGTGGCCACTCAGGCACCAGAGGCACCAGTACCTTTTGTAGGTGCTGACTCCAGCCGTGCAGCTTCCTGGAAGCCGCAGGGACGTGGAGGAGCCGCAGGCGCAAATCGCGTCAGCCGCCATCCTCTCTTCACCCGCCTGTGCCGGACTCAAATAGCCACCAAAAGTTGCGCGCTATAGCTCGTTGGAAAGCTTAGATTTCAATCTTTCCATCGCGCCCTTACTTGCCTCATTTGAAGCTCTGTAGCCTCCACCATTCACCGTTCCGCATCACTGATTTGAATTTTTCATTTTTTCGGCCTGAGCACAAAATCAGGTTGTTTTGGCCTTTTTCCCCACTTTTTGAAGACGAAATTTTCACCATTGTCTTCAGCATCCTCAGAAGCCTCTGTGGTCCAAATTTCGCTTCATTTGGACAACCTTCAAATTTTAGTGGTGAAAATGTAAATCTTTAAATTTTCAGCACTTAGCCGATTTTTTGGTCAGAAGGTCGACTTTTGCCACCGTCCTAAATCGGCGAGAAACGCTGACGGTTCTGCGTTCGGATGACTTTCGCACCGCCTCAGCATGGAGCCGAGCAGCTCCAAGGGCAAGGAGCTGGAGGACACCGTCACGAGCGGGGGCCGCAGCCCACGCTCAAAGGCGATTGACTTCCTGCTGGTGGAGCAGTCGTCACTCCGCTAGCGCCAGGATGAGCAGTCAGCTACGCTAAGACAGATCCGCAATGCCTTGGTCTCTCTGTCTGGGACACCGGGACATCAGCCAAGGAGAGAGAGAGAGAGAGAGGCAACCCCATCGGCCCAGGAGTTTGCTGGCCCCACTGCTGCCCCTGCGTAGAGACGAGAGTCCATGGTCGAGGAGTGGGATTAGGCACCACCTCCCACTGGGGAGGACGCGCTTCGCCGGCTGATGGAGCAGATGAGGAGCCTGCGCATTGAGACACCAGCGCCCAGTCTGAGGGGACAGCAGCAGCAGCAGCGGCAGCAGCAGCAGACCGACCCGCGTCAGGTCTCGGGTGCCGTTGGAGGAGCAGCGTTGATGCCTTTCATGCCCTTCCCACGCCCGCTCCTAGCACCACCAGAGGTCCAGCTCCCCACGGAGCGACGACCCAAGGACTTCGAGACTTACCCACCTCGCTACGACAGCAAGGCGGGGTTTGACTGTTGGGAGGTGTTGTTTCAGGTATGGGCAGACTCAGAGGGAGTCTGGCCCTACTACCACAGCCAGTACCAGACGGCTGATCCGCTCCAGTCCCAGACGGCAGCGCGTGCCATGCGTGGACTGCTGTACGCAGTTCCACAGGAGACTGGTCGACTTCCGCCCCTTCCTGGGCGCGCCTCGGACAAGAGCAGGCGCAGACCCGCGCCGCGGCTGGGAGCTGGCGCTGACCCTTTTTGGAGCAGAGACTCACGCGACCCGGTCAGTGCGCCTTCGCGAGTTCCACTCCCTTCATTAGGGATCCTCGGAGTCAGCAGCTCATTATTGGCGTCGGGCCATGCGCCTGTACACTCGTCTAGGCACCGGAGGCGGCTCTCAGCTCTGGGCGCTAGACACCATCATGCTGGGAGTGCGCCCCGGGCTCACTGACACCTTCTCCCGCCTCGACCAGGACGTCCTCGCGTCCATGTCCGACACCCTGCAGCTGTTGCCCTGGGCGTAGCGGTACTTCATCCAGGTCGCGACAGCTGACGAGGCAGCCCGCGCGCATCGGCAGGGCGCCATGGCCGCAGCAGCAGTGGGAGCGACGTCCTCTACGCCTTCCACACCGTCGTCCACCTTCACCCCCACCAGCTCCACCTCTGCCTCTCCCGCTTCCTCCCCTGCTACTCCGACAGCCACTGCAGCAGCCGTGAAGGGGAAGAAGGGGAAGAAGAAGAGGGGACCGCAGCAGCCTTCCGGTGGCACCGGACGGGCGGTCCGCTGCCACAACTGCGGCGGACCTCATCGCTACACTGAGTGTCAGCAAGAGCTGGACTGGGCGAGGATCACCCGCGGTCTTCAGGCAGCCCACGAGGAGCGGATCCGCACTGGAGCAGCAGCCCGTGCCGCAGCGACCTCGGGGGCAGCACCGGCGGCAGATCCTCCGCCATCCGGGGGGAGTACCACGCCGGACCCGAGGGACCAGACCATCGTGGAGCTATGTCGACTGTTGGCACTTTCCTCACAGGGAGGTGCGAGTGTGCTGTCACAGCCGAGTGGTCCACAGACTGACTGTCCATCTGTGTTTGTGGCACGTGGTCGTACTTGTGGGGGGGCTGCGTCGCCTGGTGAGGATGAGTCTGACAGCACAGAGTGGTTGGATGAGTCGCATCATCGTGCATTGTCCCGCTGTCCTACCACACCTGCTGAGCGTCCAGCAGAGGCAACGTGCTCCGTTGCTCGTTGTATTGTGACCACCACAGGTCGTGAGGCGAGTGGCCACTGGATCATTGACTCAGGGGCCACTCACCACATGACCTGCGACCGTACTGCTTTTGTCGTGCTTGGTCCTGTTGGGTCTGTTCGGTCAGTGCGGACAGGGTTTGGGCAGTCACTACCTGTTCAGGGGATAGGGGTCGTACGGTTCGATGGTCCGTCTGGTCCTGTGTATCATTCTGATGTGCTTTTCGTGCCTGATCTCGAGCTCAGCCTGCTCTCTGTCCGTGCCCGCACGAGGATGGGTCTCTCTGTTCACCACTCCATTGATGATGCCACGATCACAGCACTTGACACTTCCACGGTTGTGTTCCGTGCCTCTGTTGTGGATGACCTGTATCGCATCGTGCGCTGCTCTGCTCCTGACTCTTCCCCTTGCTCATCTGCCCACGTCTTTGTCACGGGGGTGTTGTCTCCTGACCACCAGCGCCTGTTACATCAGCGCCTGTGTCATGTGAGCACGGACACTGTGTCCAGGCTCATTTGTACACAGCCCGCTCTCGGTCTTGACGCGGCTTCCTTCGAGAAGCCGCCCAAGACCGACTATCTGTTCTGCGCTCAGGGCAAGATGCATCGATGCACCTACCCTGCCTCCGTCACTCGCGCGCAGCGTCCCCTGGAGCTTGTCCACTCGGACCTCCTCAGACCTCTCCCTTTCGAGTCTGTCGCTGACCGTGGTCGGTATGTTCTCACACTCACGGATGACTTCACCCGCATGCGGTGGGTCTACTGCCTCCGCCACAAGAGTGATGCCGCTCTAGCCGTGCGCTTGTGGCTCGTGATGGCCGAGCGTCAGTCTCGTCACTCCCTCCACACCTTCCGCTCTGACCGCGGCGGTGAGTATCTCGGTGAGCTGACCACTCACTTCGCCNGCTGAGTGCGGTCTCCCGGAGTCCTTCGCCTTCGAGGGCTTCGCCTACATGACGTGGGTCTGGAACCGCCTCCCGCATGGTCCCTTGTCGGACCACGTCACGCCGTATGAGCTGTGGTTCGGTCACCGTGCGGACCTCAGGCTTGCTCGTGTCTAGGGTTCCTTGGCCTGTGTCTGGTACACCGAGGACCAGCAGGGGTCCAAGGTCTCTCCGCGCGGCCGGATGTGTGCCTTCCTCGGTGTCTCCTCGTGCTCCAAAGAGTGGCGTTTCTGGGATGCGGGTCGCCACCGCATCGTTGAGTCGCGCGACGCGCTGTTTTTTGAGGCACTGTCGTACCGCGACCTGTGTGCCATTCTCACCAAGGCAGCGTCTCACGTTCCCACCTGTGAGGCCTCCCGTCGGATGGGGGAGTCTACCCCACAGGTGAGTCCGTCCGGGGTGCCTCCGGGGTGGGACCGTCGCTGGCCACCATTGACCCGGCCATCATTGCTGTCGGGCCTGTAGTCTCTACGCCTGCCCCGCTTGCGCCCGCCACGACTGTCTCGCCTGCGCCTGCCACACCTGCAGCGCCTGCTTCGTCCGCACCTGTAGCGCCTGCTTCGCCCGCACCTGCAGCGCCTGCTTCGCCCGCACCTGCAGCGCCTGCTTCGCCCGCACCTGCAGCGCCTGCTTCGCTTGCCAGGGCTACACCTGCCGCCTCTTCGCCTACAGCACCTGCCTCACCCGCGCCCGCCACGACTGTCTCGCCCGCGCCTGCCGCAACCGTCTCGTCCGTGCCTGCAACGCCTGTTTTACCCGCGCCTGCCGCGCCTGTCTCGCCCACGCCTGCAGCGTCTCCAGAGACAGCACCTGCCCTCCCTGTGCCAGAACCGTCGGTCAGCTCAGACTCGCACTACTCCCGTGGACCAGGTGGGCGTCTCCGCCCACTGGCCTCACGAGCACCTTCGACTGCGGTTGCGCCACCCAGACGACGCACGCGCAGCGTGCACAGTGGTGACCCTGGCACAAAGGCTCTCGGCCTAAGTGTCCAAGGCACCTACACGGAGGTGCACCCAGCTTGTCCCATTGGGCACCAGTTGATCGCTGACGAGCACGAGGCTGCACAGGCAGCTGCCGCTGACCTAGTTGCGGTCCGTCCGACCCATGAGGCATGTGTCCTGGCCACCCGGAGCTCCCCTTTGACGGTCCCTGATCCAGACACGTTAAAGGAGGCTCTCTCAGGAGAGGATGCTGAGCAGTGGGTCTTCCGCAAGAAGGTGAAGCCTGACGGCTCACTGGACCGCTACAAGGCCCGCTTGACTGCCAAGGGATTCTCTCAGGTTGAGGGGATCGACTTCACTGACACCTTTGCCCCTGTTGGCCGCATGACCACAGCTNCGGGATGGAGATTGTGCGTGATCGTCGTCGACGGACACTCCTCCTCCATCAGGCACGATATGCACAGGTTGTGGGGGAGCGGTTTGCTGACCTCCTTGGCGCTGTTCCCGCCGCCTCGTCACCCATCACTCCCGACGGGCAGGACGCCCTGAAGGTGACAGACCCAGCCGATCTGGGCGAGACTGTGGACGTGACCCTGTACTTGCGCATCATTGGCTCACTGATGTACTTGGCCACGACCACGCGTCCCGACATTGCGTTCGCTGTCAACCTACTCGCACAGTTCAGTCAGTCCCCTCGGGCTCGCGCTCTGCACGCAGCTTTGCGAGTCGTCCGGTACGTGGTCTCCACACCGTATCACGGTCTCTGCTTTCGGAGACAGTGCTCGGTTGTGGTAGATGGCTACACCGACAGCGACTGGGCATGGAGTCCTGATGGACGCAGCCGCACGGGTTACGTGTTCCTGCTTGGTGGCACCGCTGTGTCTTGGCGCAGCGGCAAGCAGGGGTGCATTGCTCGCAGCTCCTCAGAGGCTGAGTATGTTGCTCTGGGCGCTGGCGCCGCTGAGGCGGTGTGGCTGCAGCGGTTGTTCCAGTGCTTGGGTCAGTCCGTGCCTACCATCATCCTCCGATGCGACAACCAGAGTGCTCTCGCGATCGCTGAGAACTCTGGTGTGTTCCACGCACGCACGAAGCACATCGCTGTCGAGTATCATTTCGTGCGCGATCTGGTGGAGCGGCAGTTGATCTCCATCGTCTGGGTGGGCACAGACTTGCAGCGCGCTGACTTCCTGACCAAGGCATTGGCACGTGGGAAGTTCCTCGTGGCTGTTCGTTCCGTCGGATTGCGACCCCTGTCCGAGAGTGGGTGATTGTCCGGGTCCCTGTTGAGCACTCTGTGTTGCACCGGCACGCGTTCTGCACGTGTATGGACATGCGTACCATCGGGTCATGGGGGAGTGTTGTGATCATGTCAGACATACACAGTTGTACAGTTGGTTTTGACCACTCGGCCGTGTCCATGCTCGTGCAGATCCTTGAGGCGGACCCAGCTGGAGACAGAGTTCCTTGAGGTGATGCTCCACCCGCTGGAGGCAGCCTGGAAGCCTACCCAGTGTACCAGAGGGCTCCCACAGCCCACGGACTACGTTTGGAGATCTTCAGGATTTTCTCGGTGGATAGCCCTGCTAGGCTAATTTACATGCTTGTTTTCTTACACTCTCCGGCTGTTCCCGGACGTAGGCGTGTGACCAGTCGTTGTGTCTATCTTTTTGTCGTGCATCCGTAGGATCAGACGACGCTTCGTTTGGATGCTTGTGCGCAGAATTATGGCCAAAACAGTGGTTTTGGGCCGGTTCAGGTTTGACAGGCACCGCCGTGTGCGCCACCCGCCGTGAGCCACGGCGGCTATTTATGCAGTGGACCCGTCATTTGTTATTCCTCTCTGCATTTACTTCAGTTGAAGCTTGAGATACAAGTGCACGTGTCTCTCCCTACCCTTGCTGTCCCTTGCATGACCTGTGTCTCAACTAGCCAGACCTATGCTGTCAGGCTAGCAAGCAGAGAGGCTAGGAAGCTTCCTGGAATCTTCTCACGGGGGGCTACGAGAATATCGAGGCGCTTCTTTTTATAAGTCTTGCGCCGTCAAGAAGTCGACAAAACAATATTGAAACATTGATTTAGTTTGCTAGGTGGTCGAAGATGCTAGAAACTTCTCAAACAGAGTACCGGAGGTCCGGGTTGTTGGCAAAAACTAACTTGGCTGGATGGCGTAAAAATCCAGAAGCTGCTGCATGGTGGGCCATAAGTGTAAAGGTAGAAATTCCCACTCGCGGAGTTTATGGACTCATGTACGCCAGGGACGCCACAACCAGAATGTTCCCGTTCAAAGCATGGGGTGGTCGGACCCCCCATTCAGACCTCTTGCAATTTTTTTATAGAAAATTCACAAACCCTTGTAAAGAGAGGCTTGTGAGTTTTCTTTGATGTCTGTCGCCGTGAGCATGTTGACACTAGATGCCATGCCGCATCGACATAGCAAGTGGTTTTGGATGTAGTATTTTTTTAATTATAGCTGGATATGTTTGTGTTTTTAATTTTTGATAATTTCTTGAATTTGGATGTTACGTGGTTTATTTGAGAAACATGGATATCTTGCTTTTATTAACGATTTTCTGGATACATGGTCCATATTCTGCTAATTTTCGCATTATTCGTATCCTAAAAATCTGGAACTCAATTAATTTAAATACCTGAGAATTCATTAACAACCAATTTGATTCGAAAAAATAGTCCCCACCCGTGTTGTGGCGGAGAAGTTTGCCTCATTTTCGCCTAAAAAAGGTGTTCTTCTGACTGTTCAGTCCCAGAGGCGAGAATGTTTGCACCGAAACGACCGTTGGTAGTTCTTTCCGACGCTCCCACCTTGAGGGGGGGCAGTGATGGAGAGAGAAAAAACGGAAAGACAGTGTGTGCAGGGCGTTTATCCCCGACCGCCGCCAGCTGGTTGGAAGATAGACGAGTTCCTTGGGGGCCACAGGCAGTGGGCGCGCCGGACTGCGCGCCACATGCACTTGGGCGAGCAGCAGACATATGCATGTTCGTGGCCGAGGCCAGTCGTGAAAAAACATTTTCTTTGTATATCCCTCCCCTCATTAGTTCGTTCTTCGGTTTCGTTTGTGTGGAAGGAGCGAGTTGACAGTTTGTCGCGCAATTCAGAAATTTTCGTGGGTCTGCTGTCTCAAGATGACCTATTTTTACTACAATTCAAAATCTCTGATCCACTGACGAAATGAAAAGTGATTAGAATGTGATGATGTCATCATGCCGAAGAGGAGAACGGTTAAAAAAGGTTTTTTCATGCCTACCAAGCCGCGGCCAGCCTCATTCGCATGGGCACGCAGGCATGCAGCCGTGCACGCAGCGGCGCGTGTGTGTGCTGCGAACGTGGAAACAGGTCGCTTGCTGTGCAATGCGCTCGTACTGTCGCGAGTGTCCACCGACTTTCTTACCACGGTCGGGATCTGCTCTGTGGTGCATTCCGCTTCACACAGCTTGCTGATAGTCTGCTCCTGCCACACGCAATGTATCGTGTGGTGTCGTGAGTAGTGGTGTGGTTGGAAGGTAGCGCAGTCAGTAGCTCTTCGTCCCATGCGACGAGCAAGAACAGCTGCCGTAGCCCCTCGTCCCCTAACAGCCCCTCGTCCCCCTTCCCCACTTAACCACCGTGCTCGCCTCCATTTCCCTAACCTCCCTCCCCCCTTCACCCCGTCCTCCCCCCCTTTGCCCCCTTCCCCCACCGCTGCACCCCTCCCTCCCGCAGCAGCAGGAGGAGAAGCAGCAGCTTCTGCTGCAGCATCAGCAACTGCAGCAGCAGCAGCAGAAGCAGCAACAGCAGCAGCAGCAGGAGCAGCGGTGGCGACGGCTGCGTCGGCTGCTGCTGCAGGAACAACATCACCAGAAGGAGCAGGAGCAGCAGCAGCGCCTGGTGCAGCAGCAGCACAAGCAGTAGCAGCATGGGCCGCAGCAGCAGCTGCTGGTCCTGCGGCTGCTGCTGCTTCTGCTGCTGCTGCTGCTGACTGTTTGGCGGCTGACTGACTGCCAGGTAGGTAGGCGGACGGGAGGCGAAGGAGGTACGGCCAGAAGGGGCTTGGCTGGAGCGCAGCAGCAGTTGCTGCTCACATGGCAGCAGCAGCAGCCACAACAGCGAGCCATGGGAGTGGGGCCATGGTCGCGGGTGGAGACCGTGGCTGCTGCTGCTGCTGCGACCGCGCCTCAGCAGTTGGCCCTCAAATGGCAGCAGCAGAGGTTCTCGGCTTTGCTGTGGGCCATGGGCAGTTGAGTTGCGGAGGAGGAGAAAAAGGAGGGTGGGTAGGAGGAGGAGGGGGGGAAGTAGGAGGAGGAGGAGGAGGAGGAGGAG
>SZWC01010500.1:1494-41157 GCA_023375785.1 Penium margaritaceum | reverse complement strand
CATGTCTCTTACTGTGTGGCCTTGTTTGGCATCACTGACTGTCGTAGGCACTGCCTGGGTTCGGGCAGCCGTAACTCTTTGCTGCTATTTTTCTACCTAACTCTGACCGCACAACTGTGTTCGCAGCGCTGGTATTATGGTATGATCTAGTTTTCAGGCAAAACGGATGACGCCCGGCTGTTGGGCTGTCAGGCGTCTGGCAGGGCTCATCGAGAAAACCCTGCTTTCCAGAAAACAGGTCTAGGACTATTTTCTGATTGGCTTGTTAGCTGAGTAACAAGTTCTACACTAGTGGGGGGGAGCTAGAACTTGGAGAGGTCTCCCATTGTTGCTCATTCTTCATTCCTTATCAGTTACTTTCAGTTTCCAGCTGCTTTCTGGCGCTAACATTGGCGCGCACACTTTTGAGTTACAAAGCCTGAGCTTCCAGACTTAGTCTTTAGAGCAGCAGACCGAGGGGGCAGCAGACCGAGGGGGCAACAGACTTAAGCAACGAGCGTGGAAACCCTCATGCTGCATCAACAACGGTGCTGCCCCAACCTGCTGCCTAGCATTTCTGTCTTGGAATTAGAGCCAGAGAGTAGCAGGAGCAGCAAACGACGGACGTACAGGTGCTAGACAACGCCGACGTACCTCCATACGCGCCAGTGCAAGGGAAATGCTGCTGGATTTTTCTGACAGCATTGACCAGCTTGGTGGTGGCGTCATAGTTTTTCCCACAGCCATTGGGCGAGGGGAAATGCTGCCGGATGTTTTCCATCACCACTGACCCCACACTTGACAAGAGGAGGTGAGCGGCAGGCAACGTCAAGCGCTTGCTGGCGACGATGCACGCGACGATGTCATCTAGGTGTGACTGACAGGAGCAGCCAGTAGCAACAACAGCAGCTTGCAACGGTAGCGAGCAGTGGCAGCAGCAGCCAGCAGCAGCTGCACATAGTAGCATCCGGCAACAACAACAGCTCATAGCAGCAGCAGCCAAGAACAGTAGTAGTAGTAGTAGCGAGCAGCAGCCCGCAGAAGCGACAGCTCACAACAGCTCGTAGTAGCAACCACCGGCGGTAGTAGCAACAGTAGTAGCGGTTGCAATGCCAGCCAGCAGTAGCAGCAGCCGCAGCTGCCCGTAGCCCACTGCTTGATGTGAGTAGTGGGCTGTTGGCAGTGAGCAGCGAGCAGCGAGCAGCAAGCAGCGAGCTCGCTGCTCGCGGCTCGTCGCTCGTAGCGAGCAGCAAGCTCGTAATGATGAGAAAGAAGAAGAAAAAAGACAAGATCCCCAGCCTGCCAGCAGCCGTAGCAGCAGTAGTAGTAGTAGCTGCAACAAGAGTTGCAGCAGCAGCAACAGCAGGAGCAGCAACAACAGTAGTAGCAACAGCAGCAGCGGCAGCAATAGCAGCAGCAACAGCAAAGGTAGCAATAGCAGCATCAGAAGGAACAGCAATAGCAGTAGCACCAGTAGTAGCAGTAATAGCAGCAGCAGCAATAGCGGCTGTAGTCGCGTAGCAGTGGCTACATCAAGCGCTGCTGATGTCAACGGCCATCTGTTGATGTCACTACTGATGTCACCGCTAACATCATCAACAACACAAGAAAAAAAAAAGTAGTAGTCTTGCATACACCGTAGTAGCATCTCATGATGTCAGACATCCTCGGCTGACATCACTGCTGACATCAACAACACACAAAAGAGACAAGAACAGAAAAAAGGGGAAGAGAGGCAGCATAATCCACTATGACCAACAGCCCCTCTGAGGAGGGGTCCTCCTCTGTTGGGGGGACCCCCAGCCCCCCTCTCCTGCAGCAGCTGCAGTAGTTGCAACAGCAACAACAACAACAGTAGTAGCAGGAGCAATAGCAGCAACAGCCCTCTGGCATCGTTGGCGGTAACCCTGACCCCCTAGTTGCTCTTCAGCAACAGCTCGCCGCCTTGACGCAGTAGCTTGCAGCGCTGCAGCCATTGGCCTCCCACGCTGCCACCAGTGCGGTGCCACCATTTATTCCTCCAGGACACGCCAGCCCCGCTCTGTCCGCTGCCACGCATTACCTAGCGCAATTGCAGACTCAGCGCTAGCGGCAGACGGTGACCTCCGTCCTAGGCCCCACTTTCGGTGCCGGGCGCAGGCAGAAGGACTTTGAGACGTGGCCTTCGTTGCTTCACGTCGGCAAGCAGTTCCAGAGCTAGGAGCTTAGCTTTCAGATCTGGGCACAGGGTGAGGGCATGTGGGCATACTACACCTTCCCGTATGACTCCACCCAGGCCGACCAGTTGTATGACGCAGGTCACGCCGCACGTGCCCTCGTCCCCGTCGCCCCTCTGGCTTCACGCCTAGCCCTAGAGCCTTTCCTTCGCGACTTCACCACTGGCGCCACCCCAGACCCTACAGGCGCGTGGCACGTCCTTACTCGTCCCCATCGCCTGTCCAGCGAGGCTGAGACCAGCCTTCTGCTACGGGAGTTCAACTCCCTCCACATGGGGGAGACCGAGACGGTCACCGCCTATTGGCAACGGGCGGAGGACATCCTTCGTCGTCTTGGCAAGTCTGCCCTAGCCCCTCTGGCCGCGCTCCTCACCATCAAGCACGACACCACCGACGCGTACGCGACGTCTCCGTGCACTACTCCCAGGACGTCCTCTCCACCATGGCGGCCCAGATCACCCTCATGCCTTGGGAATACGAGCTCTTCCTCCAGATTGAGGAAGCTTGTCTGGTGTCCCGACTCTAGCACACGGAGGCTCTCGCCTCCCATGTCGTCGCCTCCCCTGCCGACGCCTCCGTGGCCATCGCTTTCCCCGCCGTCGCTGCCTCATTGTCTTTGAGGAAGAAGAAGTGCCGAAACAAGAAAGGCAAGGGTCCACCGCAGTAGCAGCAGCACCCGTAGACCTGGTCCAATGGTGGTGGCTCGGTCTGCCACAATTGTGGCCAGCCCGGGCACGGATGGTACACGTGCCTTCTCCCAACGGATGAGGCGCGACTTATCGCCACCATGCGTCGCCAGCGGGAGCGCCGTCTCGCCTCTGCCATCGTAGCTTCCGCCAACCCTGATACCTCGGCCTCATCCAGCAGCTCCGCCACTTCGACACCTCCGCCAGTCTAGCAGACACCCGTGCCCCAACAGTACCATCCGTAGCCGTCGGCACCTCCGTTTCCTTCACTGGTATAGTCCTCCTCCTACTCGGGCTCCGTTGCTGTCACTCCGCACTCGGTCTACACTCCTGGGCCGTCCTCCCATGAGCGTCAGCTGAAGCACTTCATCGCGCTCCTCCTTGGCCTGCCTTGCCCTCCCCCCCAGGGAAGTGTGAGTTGCGTCACATCCTGCTCTTCTGCCCAGTCCTGCATGACTGAGACTGAGCTACGGTCATGTCCCGTTTCCTTGTCTGTCTCATCGTCTCCCGTGGTCTCATGTACCCCCTTCCATGACGACGTTGTGTGGCTTGATGATTGGCGGTCCCGGTTCGTGCCCCCTTCCACCATGTCCACGTCTCTTGCTTGCTGCCATGTGATCGTTAGCGTCCCTGGTCCCTGGTCCAGGACCCTGCTGAGACCAGAATCATTGACACCAGGGCCACACATCACATGACGGCCTCCCGTGAGGCCCTAAACATGCTCGGTCCTGTTGGCGATGTCTCCGGTTTCCGGACGGGCTCCGGACAGGTGTTGCCTGTCCGCGGTGTCGATGTCATTGGTTTCCGTGGTCCTGCCGGTGATGTCTTTCTCACCGATGTCCTCTTCGTCCCAGGTCTCGAGCTCAGCCTCCTGTCCGTCACTGCCCTTGACCGCATGAGCATGGACGTTGTACACTCGCATGGTGTTGGCACTGTGTCGGTGCGTCCGTCTCGTCTTGTCATACTGCACGCCACCGCCAGTGGCAACCTGTGGCATGTGCCTCGTCTGTCCTCCTCTCCTTCAATCTCCTCCCCGTTGGCCGCCACAGGCCATGTGTTTTTCACCAGCATGCTCTCTCCTCAGCACACTCACCTCTTACACCGCCGCCTTTGCCACGTCCACTCTGCTGCCGTCGATAGCATGCTCCACATCCAGCCGGCCAAGGGCCTTGACCCGGAGAGTTTCCCTCTCCTGTGCCCAAGAGAGTACATTGAATGCCCTCAGGGCAAGATGCACCGGTCCACATACCCTTTGTCTTCCTTCCGTGCATCCGCCCCTCTCGACCTGGTACATTCTGATGTCATGGGCCCTCTCCCCACCGCGTCCATCGGAGAGCATGGTCGCTATGTCCTTACCCTCACACACGACTATTCTCGCTACCGCTGGGTCTTCTGCCTTTGGTAGAAAAGGGATGTCGCCCGCACCATCCAGGAATGGCTTGTCCTTGCGGAGCGCGAGTGTGGTCGCTCTCTTGGTCGCTTTCGCTCCGATGACGTTGGTGAGTACATGGGTGAGACCACGACCTTTCTCGCCTCCAGTGGTATCTACCATTAGACCTCTGCGTCCAACAGGATCGCCCAGAACAGTGTCTCCAAACGATGGAACCGTACCATGGCCGACGCCGTCAGGATCATGCGGGTCGAGTATGGACTCTCCGATGGCTTCTATTTTGAAGCCATGGCCTACATGACATGGGTCTGGAACCGGATTCCCCATCGTCCCCTTTCCCGTTAGTCCACGCCATACCAGCATTGGTGCGGTCAGCGTGCTGACCTCCACCCGGCTCGTGTCTGGGGCTGCGTGGCCATTGTGTGGCTGCCCGCCCCGCAGCAGGGCGGCAAGCTCGCCCCCCGCGAACGTCCTTGCACCTTCCTCGGTGTCTCATGTCAGTCCAAGGCCTGGCGCTTCTGGGATCCATCCCGGCACTGCATCGTCGAGTCCCGCAATGTCCTCTTCTTCGAGGACCTGTTTCCCAAAAGCTTCATTCGCTCTGGCTCGTCCGTGTCTATTCCGTTGCATGGGAGAGTGGTGATTCCGTCCTCTGTCTTGCTGCTTCTGGGTGACACATCCCTTAGCCCCTCCATGCCGGTAGCCCTAGTCGCATCCACTGCCCCCCCGGGCCAGCAGTCCCAGTCGCGTCCACTGGCCCTTCTGGGCCGGCAGCCCTAGTCGCGTCCACTGGCCTCTCCCAGCTGGTAGCCCTTGTCGCGTCTACTGGCCCCTCCGGGCCGGCAGTCCCAGTCGCGTCCGCTGGCCCCTCCGGGCGAGCAACCCTAGTTGTGTCCACTGGCCCCTCTGGGCCGGCAGCCCCAGTCGCGTCCACTGGCCCCTCCGGGCCAATAGCTCCAGTCGCGTCCACTGGCCCCTCCGGGCCGGTAGCCCCAGTTGCGTCCACTGGCCCCTCTAGGTCGACAGCCCCAGTCGCGTCCACTGGCCCCTCCGGGCTGGCAGCCCTAGTAGCGTCCACTAGCCTCTCTGGGCCGGCAGCCCCAGTCGCATCCACTGGCCCCTCCAAGCCGACAACCCCGGTTGCATCCGATGGCCCTTCGGGGCCAGCAGTCTTGGTTGCATCCGCTGGCCCCTGCTGGCCAGCAACCTCGTCCGCCTCCGTTGGCCTGTCGGACTAAGTGCCATCGCCTGCCATGTCATGCTACACACATGGCCCAGGCGGCAGCCTCCGACCCAGGCGATCGGTTAGCGTGTAGACCATGGTACTGCGCTCCGTGGCACCTCGGCCCCCTATGGCTCCACGTGTCTCCTCCACTCCCACGGTCGTGAGTGCGGATCCTGGCACCAAGGCCCACGGCTTGACCACCTCGGCCATCATTGCAGACCTTCACCGGGGTCCTGCACTAGGCTACGCCATGCTTCATCACTAGGCACACTGTCGTGGCTGCACTCGTGCACATCCCACCTAGAGCTAGAGATGCACACGCTCTCTCAGTCCACTCCACAACACGCCCGGAGGACCCAGCCATCCTACGCGAGGCACAAGCCTCTCCTGAGGTCGCACACTAGGACGCTGCTTGCGCCGATGAGCTTGCTGCCATCCAACAACACCACGTGTATGACCTCGTCGACCTTCCTCCAGGTCAGAAGGCCATCGGCACCAAGTGGGTCTTTCGGCGCAAGTGGAAACCCGACGGGTCCTTGGCCAAGAACAAGGCCCGCCTCAAAGCCAAGGGGTTTGGCCAGATCCCTGGGGCTGATTACGGCCAGATCTTTGCCCTAGTTGGTCGGTTCTCCACTAGCCGGACGCTCTTCAGCATGGTTGCCTAGCATGGGTGGGAGCTGCATCAGATGGACGTGAGCAACACTTTCTTCATGGCTCACTGGAGGGTGAGGAGCTCTACATGGTACAACCTCCAGGCTTTGACGATGGCACCGGGAGAGCTACAAAAGGCCCTCTATGGCTTGAAGCAGTCGCCTCAGGGCTTGAACTAGGAGATCGGTAGCACGCTCCTTTGTGGCGGGCTCCAATGCGGCACCGCCGACCCTGCACTGTTCGTCAGTTTGCGAGGCCTCACTTTTGCTGTTGTTCTGGCTTACGTCGACAATCTCCTCATCGTGTCGCTAGACACGGCTACCATCCAACGTGTTAAGGACTTGTTGCACGCCGGATACCAGATGAAGGATCTCGGATCTACCCGAGTCTTCCTGGGCATGGAGCTTGAGCATGATCGCTCCCAAGCGTTCTGTACATCCACCAGGCTGCCTATGTGCAGACTCTGTCCACTCGCTTTGCGAAGGACCTACCACTCCTACCGAGCGCATCCTCACCCATGTCACCTGATGGCCAAGTGAAGCTCAAGAGTCATGACCCAGATGTTGTGGGGGAGCCAGTTGACATGACCACGTACTTACGAGTCATTGGGTCACTGATGTTTCTGGCGACGATGACGCACCCATACATCGCGTTTGCCATCAACCTCCTAGGCTAGTTCTCTCAGGAGCCGCGTCACCTTGAATTTGAGGCCACGATCCGAGTATTTGCGCTATGTCGTCTTGATTCCTTGGCTCATGTTCAGGTCTCATGTTCCGCCGCTAGCCGTCTGTTGTCGCGGTCGGCTACACCGACAGTGAGTGGGCCAGCAGTGTGGACGGTAAGAGTTGCACAGGATGGATCTTTGTGATTGGTGGCATAGCTGTGTCCTGGCGCAGTGGCAAGCAGGGGTGCATTGTACGCAGGATTACTGAGGCTGAGTATGTTGCCCCTAGCTCAGGCGCGTGTGAGAGTGTGTGGTTGCTTCGTCTCTTGTCCGAGTTGCATCAGTCTGTCGCATCCATCACGTTGCATTATGACAATGAGAGTTCCATGGCCATCGCCGACAATGACGGCGTGCATCACACACGCACAAAGCACATCAACGTTGAATATCATTATGTGCGTTTGTTGTTGCATGACGGCAGTGTCAGCATCGTGTGGGTTGAGATGGCACGCCACCTGGCTAACTTCTTGACCAAGGCAGTGAAGCGCGACTCGTTGAAGAAGGCTGTGAGTTTGGTCGGCGTGCGTTCGTGAGTGGCTCTCTTAGCTCCTGCCTGCGTCTGTGCGTGGCCTCGGGGAGTGTGGTTCTTGACTGTGCCTCTGCCTGCACATGTGCACTACGCCTATGAGTCATGGGGAAGTGTTGGTTTTTGTGCATCTCTCATTCTACTCTGTTGTGTCCTCCCAGCTTGTGTACATCGGCGTGCAGATGACTGACAATGAGACTCGATGCTGCTGGAGTGTCGCTCGGTGGAGCCAACAGACGCTGATAAGGCTGCACACCGGTACTGAACCGCGGTTCTGAGAATGGAACTGGAACCGCTGTTCCTGTTCTGGAACCGCGGTTCTCATGGAACTGTGGTTCTGGTCACGGTTCCACAGAAGATCCCCTGGTACGAGAGGAATATGAAGCATGATCGACTCCAAACCCGCATGTTTTCTTCAACAAAGACAATGAAAAGGTCAGTCAACACTTCTCTATTGTATGTGGGTACATGATTGGAGTGTTCACATGGCCTCCAAGGCTGCAGTATTAGCAAACAAAGCCCCAAAACCCACCCATACCCACTCATTATCCCCTCCATATACATGGGTTCAGGAACTGCGGTTCCTGGACGGTTCCAGAATCTTGGAACCGGAACCGGAACCGCGGTTCCAGAACCGCGGTTCCTGGAACCTGTGTGCACCCTTAGACGCTGAGGCCCACTCACAGTTCGCTGGAGCCTCCTCCCTGCGGCGACGCACTCAGCTCCATCGGCAGGCCTGCTCGGCGGTCGGGCCGCCGACGGTCACTGCCACTGCAGATGCCGTCTACATGCACCCATCGTTGTTTCTGGTTGTGGCATTACGTCTGCAGCATCATGCTGTGCCTACGATCCATGTCTCTTATTGTGTGGCCCTGTTTGGCGTCACTGACTGTCGTAGGCACTTTCTGCGTTCGGGCAGCCGTAACTCTTTCCTACTATTTTTCTACCTGATTCTGACCGCACGACCGCGTTCGTAGCGTTGGCATTATGGTATGGTCCAGTTTTCAGGCAAAGCGGACGACGCCCGGATTTTGGGCTGTCGGGCGTCTGGCAGGGCTCATCGAGAAAACCCTGCTTGCCAGAAAACAGGTCTAGGACTATTTTCTGATTGGCTGGTTAGCTGAGTAACAAGTTCTACACCAGTGGGGGGGAGCTAGAAAATTGGAGGGGTCTCCCATTGTTGATCATTCTTCATTCCTAATCAGTTACTTTCAGTTTCCAGCTGCTTTCTGGCGCTAACACCGGCGCACACAGTTTTGAGTAACAAACCCAGAGCTTCCAGACTTAGTCTCTAGAGCAGCAGACTGAAGGGGCAGGAGACTTAAGCAACGAGCATGGAAGCCCGCACGATGCATCAACAATGCTGCTGCCTAGCATTTCTATCTTTGAGGGGTCACCGTAAACCGTGTACGACACACACAACAACACTCCCCCATGACCGAAGGGTGATACACGTCCATGCACATGCACACACTAATGCTGTACTAGGTAGGAAACACACAAGCGTTGCAGGCAGCAAGCACAACACACATCAGGTGGCACATGGGGAGTCAACCTGCAACAGGAATGGGACAAAGTCCCATAGCACGAGTGGCCGCATGAAACTTGAAACGACTTAGAGCCTTGGTCAGAAAATCCGCGCACTGCCTGTATGTACCCACGTGGATGACTTGGATCTCACCATGGTCAACCAGGTCATGCAGAAAGTGGTGCTCGACATTGATGTGCTTTGTGCGTGCATGAAACACACCTGAGTTCTTCGCGAGTGCCTGCGTGCTCATGTTGTCACGCTGAAAGACCACGGGGGAAACGGAGTGACACAGTTCACGCAGCAGACAGACAAGCCAGACACACTCAGCTGCACCAACACCCAGAGCAACATACTCTGCCTCCAAAGTGCTGCGTGCTATGCAGCCCTGCTTCCCACTATGCCAGGATACCGCGGTGCCTCCAATGAGAAAGTTGTAGCCGGTATGGCTCTTGCCATCTGGACTCCATGCCCAGTCAATGTCTGTGTATCCATCGAGCACAATGGACACCTGCTCACGGAAGCACATGCTAGAGTGTGTGGTGGAAAGGATGTAGCGCACACACACTGGACTGCTGTCTCTAGTGTTTGCTGGCGTATAGCCTGCAAGAACAGGGCGAGCAGGTTGACAGTGAAGGTAATGTCGGGCCGTGTCGTGGTGGCCAGGTACATGAGCGAGCCGATGACTCGCAGGTATAGGGTCATGTCGACTGGCTCCCCCAAGTCGGCTGAATCATCCACCTTCAGGGCGGCCTGCCCTTCAGGGGTCATGGGCATGGAGGCCGTGCGGACCGCAGTGAGGAGATCAGCAAAACGCTCCCCCAGAGCCTTTGCGTAGCGTGCCTGACGAACACGGACTGTGCGGCGGACACAATCGCGTATGATCTCCATCCCCAGAAAGACAGAGGCCTCGCCAAGGTCTTTCATCTTGTAGGCCGAGGAGAGAACGGCCTTGGTAGTGTTCACTCCTCCCACGTCGGGCGAGGCGATCAGAAGATCGTCCACGTAGACAAGGATGATAGCGAGCGGTGCTGGGGACTGTGAGAGGAACAGGGATGGGTCAACATCACTCTGAACGTACCCCGCGCGTCTTAGCATGCTTGTGATCTCCCTATTCCAGCACCGAGTTGACTGTTTAAGGCCGTACAAGGCCTTCCACGACCAGTGCCATCCTCAAAGGCGGGTGGCTGGACCATGTAAATCTCCTCCTCAAGGTCCCCGTTCAGAAACGCGTTGTTGACATCCATCTGATGGAGCTCCCACTCGTGCTGGGCCACCTGGCTCAACAGCGTGGGCGTGGTCGTCATCCTGCCAACAGGGACAAATGTTTTGGTGGAGTCCATACCAAGGACCTTGGAGAAGCCTTTTGCTATCACGCAGACTTTGTAGCGCTCTACAGTGTTGTCTCATTTGCGCTTCCTGCGTAGAACCCACTTGGCCTTGATGACCTTGCGGTTCTTCGGCAAGTCCACCAACTCAAAGACGCCATGCTCTTGGATGGCATCAAGCTCAGCCTGGCAGGCAACTTGCCACTGCTCAGCGTTGCGGGTTGACAAGGCCTCAGGCAGACTGGTGGGATCAGGAGACAACGGTGGTGCATTGCTTGTGGCCAGGGACGACGCTGCAGAGGGAGGATCGACCCTCACCATGGAATCAGCGGCGTCACGAGCAAGACCGCGCTCATGAGCAAGTAGTGCCATGCCAGTGGCACAGCCAAGGTGAGCCTCCGTGAAGCCGCAAGTACTCAGGTCGATGGCCTTCATGCCAGGGTCATCGCTGACGACGCTACGCGTGGGGCGAGGGCGGAGGCATCCGCCGGGTGCCCGTGTGTAGGGCTCTGACAACAAGGGAGCAGGGGCTGCTGCAAGCTCCGATGCAGGGGTGGACTACATGGCACACGCGTCAGTAGAGGATGGCGTGGCCTCAGTGGTCGGGGACAGATCCACGACAGACGCGGGAGCGTCAGCAGCTGGAGGCGGGGATGGCTAAGAGCCAGACACGGACGATAACGCAGGATCAGGTAGGGCCTCAGACGCTGACGTGGGCTGACACTGAGGATCGGGTAAGGCCTCAGACGCGGATGCGAACTAAGATGCAGACTCGGACACGGGCGAGAGCGCAAAGTCAGGGGGAGGAGAGCGAGCCGCAGATGGGATGTGGCTGGAGGTGCTGACGGGCGCAGCCTCTGGGGACAGCCCCTGGGGTGTTGGTGACGGAGTGACCGCACTGGCCAGGGGCACTGAGCCAACTGTGACAGGCACCTCCCCCACACAATGTGGCCCGGCACACCCAGGGGCATGGGTAGCGCGAAGAGCGTGGATGAGAGCAAGGTCGCGGAACACAAGGTGCTCGAAGAAGAGAGCATCGCGTGACTCCACGATGCGAAATCTGTCAAGATCCCAAAACCGCAAGGCCTTTGACCGCAGGGCCACGTCGACAAAGGCGCAGATGCGACCCGTGGAGAAAGCTTTCTCCCTTGTTACTTTGGTGCAAACGATTTAAGCAAGGGAGCCCTAGACACCGGCCAGGCACAGATCGGCACGGCGGTTGTACCACAGCTTATAGGGCATGCAATGACCTGGGAGGGGGCCCTGTGGAATGTGGTTCCAGACCCAGGTCATCTACGCCATGCCCTTGAAGGGGAAGGCCTCAAGCATGGTACTGACGGCGTGCATGGCGCGGACCGCGTCCTCCATAGTGCAGTTCTAGCACTCCGAGGTACCGTTTTGCTGGGGGATGGCGGGAGCATAGAGGTTTTAGAAGATACCAAGCTCGGTGAATGACCGTGCCATGTCCCTGAGGTACTCGCCTCCGCAGTCAGAGCGAAAGGTCTAAAGCGTTTGGTGGGTCTGGAATTTGGCCATTACCAGATAAAGGCGGATAGCAATGGCGGCATTGCTCTTCTGATGCAGACTGTAGACCCTTCGCATGCGTGTGACGTCATCAGTCAATGTCAGGACGTAGCGGCCGCGGTCCTCCCGAAACTCGATTGGGAGCGGACCGATGAGGTCAGAGTGGACAAGCTCCAAGGGCTAACGAGCCCTGGAGACAGGCTCAGGATAGGTGGACCAGTGTATATTGCCTTCAGCACATGACAGGCAGTCGGTCGTGGGCGGCGCCTCAAAGGACGCCGCATCAAGACCAAGAGCAGGCTGAGTGCGGATCAGCCTGTCGACAGCCCCTAAGTGCACATGACAGAGGCAAAGATGCAGGAGACGGTGGTGCTCAGGGGACATAGCCCCAGCGACGAAGACACGAGCAATGGGAGAAGGAGGCAAGGGGGGGCACTGGCAGAGGACCCAGAGATGTGATAGAGATCATCGACAACCTTCCCATTGAGTACGGTCTCTTGGTATTGTGCACAAAGATGCGAGCATCAGCAGGTGTGTGCATGACACCCAGGCCCATCTTGGTGCAAGCACAGACAGAAAGCAGGCTGAGTTCCAGATTAGGGACAAATAGGATGTCGGACCAGTTGGCCCGGTGAACTGCACAACCCCAACACACTAGAAAGGGACCTCATGGCCAGCTATAGTGCGGACAGAGCGAAAAGCACCAACAGGATGCAAGACAGTGAAGGCGTCACAACGGCACGTCATGTGATGGGTGGCACCAGAGTCAACGACCCAGGTGGCATCCGTGACATGCATACAAGTGACAAAGTGGCACTCGGCGACTGAACAGGGCACGGAAGCGGGGCGCTCGACGGGCGACACAGCAAGGTGAGCGGCGGAGCTCACATGAGACGCATGCAACCAAGACACATAATGAGATCCATGTTGCGCACACGACTGGACATGGGAACCACCACATGCATCATTACGCAACGAGACGGATAGTCCACAAGATGTAGAATCTCCCGGCTTAGTCAACTCACTCGCACCTCCCTGAGATGAGTGCAAGGCGAGAAGCTGGTGCAGCTCAGCGATCGTCCTGTCCCGGTCGGCAAGCGCCTGGTCACAAGGGTCGGCTGAGGAGTCTACTGTGGCGGCGGGCTGCTCTGGGACGGCTGTAGTAGTGGCGGTCGAGCGGGCGGTCGCGCCGGACGTCTGGCGTATGCGCGCCTCATGCGCCTGCTGCAGGGTATGCGTGATCTTTGCCCAGTCCAATGGGCGGCCCGTCAAGCAAGTGCAGTCGGGGTAGCGATGGTCACCCCCGCAGTTGAAGCACATGAGCCGGCGGCCCGTCGTGCTCCTGGAGCCGCTACGTTTGCGGCTACTACCGCTGCTACTACTATGGCCGACGTTGCTCGTGCCGTTGCTGGTTCAACTACTGGAGTCATCGGCTGATGATGTGCGGCCCTTCTTCCCCTAAGCTGGTGCCACTTTCGCTGTAGGTTGCGGGGAAGAGGACGCGGCGGCAAGTGCAGCTGAAGTGTTGCTATGGCGCACGCGGTTCACTGCGTCCATGCCGGCGACCAACGGGAAGTGGAGGGAAGCCCAGTGTAGCAGGGTCCCATCGCTCCCCATGTCGCGCAGCAGGGTCTGGTCGAAGTTGTTGAAGACGCGCACGTAGTCGGGGTGGATGATGTAGAGGATGATATGGAGGGGGGGGTACTGCGCAAGGGCATCGCCTCCCAACTCCTTGAGCAGCTGGATCGCCCGGCACCAATAAGCGGCTGCGGCCTCCTGAGGAGTCTAGCAGAGGGAGTTGAAGTCGACGAGGCTCTGGGATGTCAGGGCCAAGGTGGCGCCCTCCAAAAGGGTGACAGCCAGTGCCCACGCCGCGCAAGGGTCAGCTCTCGATCAGGTCAGTGGGTCGCCAAGGAAACGACTAAAGTCCTTGGTGAAGTCCGGGGCCGCTTTCATCAAGTCGAAGGAGGCGCGGACCGCCATCTGTGTCTGGACATGATCATATGCCTGGTATGGGGGGAGGTAGTAGGCGAGGATCCCCTCGCTCATGGCCCACATGCAAAAGCGTGACTTCCACGACTTGTAGTCGTTCCCAGTCCGGAAGACGGGCGGGACTGACTTAAACCACTTGGGTGGCTTGACCGTCGGAAGAGCGACGGTCGGAGCCACTGTAGGACCGGGTGCACAGGAGGTAACCCCCTTGTCTAGGCGGGCTCACGGAGCTAGCTCCTCAAAGTTCAGAGGGCGGCAAGATGAGCTCAAGCTGGTGTCGACACTCCAGCTAGTGCCCTAGAGGTCAGCATTTGCCTCACGCGCTCTGTGGTGTGCCTCCAGGCGGAGGAGGCGTGCTTGTAGCAACTCCTCCTAACCCTCATCTCCAGAGGCAGAGAGGATCTCTACTGTCGCATTAGCATGATCGCCACGGGCGCGATGGTCCTCCCTCGGGTCAACAAACTAATGCTACTGCTGTTGCTGCAGGGGCAATAAGCCCCTGAACAAGTCCTACAGGTCAGCGACCTGCCTTTTTAGAGTTAGGTGGCTCTCCGTCTGTAGGTCCGCTAATGCGCGCACCTGGCATGCCAAGGTCGTCGGGCTGGGCGACCGCTGCTGCAGCTGCTGCTACTGCGGTTGCTCCTGTTTTTGCTACTACTATTGCTACGTCTGCTGCTGCTATTGCTGTTGTTGTGGCTGCTACTGCTGCTGCTACGGCAGTTGTTGCTGTTGTAGCTGCTACTACTATTGCTGCCGGTACTACAGGTACTGCCATTGTGGTGATGTTGGCAGCAGCCTGCGCTGGCCACTAATGGAGCTGCCCTTGGCAGCAGCGTCGGCGGAGGTCCTGGGGGGGGTGTGCTTTGGCATGTCGGCGGCCAGCGTGGCCGCCAACCGTCGCTGCTAGCGGTGACTGCCGGCGGCCACGCTGGTTGGGTTGGCGGCCCCCCTGGCCGTCGGTGTCGGCGGGGCCACTACAGTGCTGCCGGTGATGCTGCTAGCGGTGTTTCTGATGATGCTGTCGGTGGTGCTGCTGGTGTTCGTGTCGGCAATGCTGGCGATGTTGATGCCGGCGGTGCTGCTGGTGCTGCTGGCGATGTGGCCGGCGGTGCTATCGGCGATGCCGCTAATGGTACTGCCGGCTGCTGGCCGTAGTCGCCACCGCTAGCGGCGGTGCTGGCAGTGGTGCCTGCCACCGCCAGTGGCAATGCTACTGGCGGTGGTGTCTGACGCGGCGGTGGCCACCGCTGCCGGCCGTACTACTGGCGGCGGTGCCGCCGTCGGTGGCGGTTCTCGCGGCGGCCGCGACTGCCGATGGTGGCCGCCGCTGTCGATGGTGGGGATGCTGGCGACGACCACTGCTGCCACAGGCGGGGGTGCTGGCGACGATGCAGGCCGGATTGGTGCCGACAATGCTCATGCCGCCATGAGCATCGTCGACACTCCCCACCGCCAGCAGCGGCTGCCGCTGCTGGCGGTGGGTAGTGCCGACGATGCTCATGGCGGCGACGGCAGTGGCACATCGTGGTGGCAACGCCACTCACGCTACCATAGTGACTGCTACTATTGCTGCTGTAGACTCTGCAGTGGTAGTGCACGCTCAAGGCGTGCGGAACCATCCCAGGAGCGCCAGCAGCGGTGGTGAGTTTCACTGCTGCTGCTGGAGCTGCGTCTCTGTTGCGCAGCTAGCAAGGGATATCTCATTGCTCTGATAGTATGAAGGAATGTATGCAAGCAGGGGCTAGCCAGGAGGGGCAGAAGTAAACTGCAAGTGTCTGACTAGCAGGACGCATCAACGCGTCTGGCTGCAAGCAATGTGCCGAGAGAGAGTTGACAAGTGAGGCCTAGACAACCTAAGTAGTGTCTCTGACCTAGTGGGTGCACACACACGCGGCGCACATGGGCGCACAATTTCTAGCAGGAAAAAACAATGATGAAAACACAGTTTTGGGCATAACTCCGTGCAGACAGGTCAGAGCGATGAGCCGTCTAAACCAGAACGGCCGCATCTACAAGAGCTACGTCTTGATAGGCTGCATGCCTATGTGCTGTCCCACAGCACGAATCCAAACAAGGAAAATGGTCTTCTGGGCACCCGTCCGGCCGCCGGTCTTCTGCCACTCTAGCCATGTCAGGGATTTGCACGTGAATGGACATGAGCCGTGGGGTCACCGAAAGTCGTGTACGACACACACAAAAACAGATTGCGGTGCACCGGGAATGAATGGTTTCACGGAGGAGAGGATGCATATGGGGAGATGAGAGAGGCATGTGAACTGAAACTTGGAGGCATACTTGAGGAAAGAGTTACCAGGCAGACTATTTTCTGTTGTATCCCGCACTTGGACTAAATCGTGTGGGCTGTTGCGCCCCGACGTAGCGCCTGAGTAGCATTGGCTACTCAACCGTGAGAGGAAAAAGTTGTACCTAAAAGTTAGTACCATAACTTGTAGTTGGAAGTGACTAATGACTGAGTTGTCAGCAAGAATGAGGCTTCATGGGAGACCCTTTCCACACTAGCCTACACTTTCACCTCTTTCAGCCTCTTTATTCAATTGATCAACCAACAATGAAGCGGCAAAAATTTCATTAATCCCTTGTTTTGTCATGCGTGACCCTCATATACCCTAGACTCGAAACAAAAAGCCTCATCTGCCCCTTCTTCAGAGCAATAAGCTCCATTTGCCCCCGCATCCAAAGAAAGGGCCTTTTCCGCCCCTGTCCAGCAATGATAAGCGCCATCCGCTAACATGTTTTCACCATGCTCAAATGGCGACGCTCGTCGCTGCTTGAACAAGGTGAAAATGGGCATCTNGCGATAGCATTCAGGGGTGGGGAGGGGGGGGGGTGGGGCAGGGGGGAGATTCGATCAACGAAAGTGCCGGCCGGCATCTGTCGTTCGACACTTCGTCAACTGCCATCGCGTCTCCCCTATATCAGTTCCTCCCCCTCCTTCAGCAGTCCACCCCATCACGGACCACGTCCTATCTGATCGAGGCCGTCGTGATTGAGGGCGGCAATGGAATGGGCGGCTGGTAGGCTGTCAGGGGCTGGGGAGGAAGGGGGGGCGGGATTTGCTAAGGATTACGGCCGACGGGCGTCAGCCGGAATCCTCGCTCCAAGAAGGGACACTCAACAACTCTCCATTTATTTCCTTTTAACTGTTTTCAACTGTATGTCCTTGCTTGAAACACAAAGTGTATATGAACCCAACCCCTAACTACACCCTAAGTCTGAGGGTTTTACTTTTGCACGGCACCTGCTCGGCCCCATGGCAGCGGGGCAGAGAATGTTTCGTCTCAATTCATGGGAAGGCTCAGGCACTCTCTTCAAACCACCCCCGAAGAATCACAAACCCCTCTATAAATGGGTTTGTGATTGCTAGGCCGAACATAGAGACTTCACCATGTCCACGCCCATGCCATGGGACGTCAATGTGCTGCCTTTTGAGAAATGAGAGGAGTACATTTTTTCCTAAACCTTAACCCCCATCTGTGGAGAAGGGGTGAATGAGGATTTTTTTCCAAGGCAAGGCTGGATGGGGCTTATTGTTTTGCAACATGGAAAAATGAGGCTTATTGTTCAGAGGGGGAGGATCAGGCTTCTTCTCCAAAATTGGGATTTATGATGCTTCCGCCCACGGGGAGTTCTCTCGGCGAGCCCTGCCAGACAACCGATGATCCACAACCCGAGCTCTGTTTGATTGGTTTTATGAAATCTGGATTACAAAATGCATTGTAACATGCATGCTACGAACACAATCGTGCATTTGAAATCAGCTAGAAATACAATAAGGCAGACTTATGGCTGCTTCAACCAAGTCAGACTATACACTACGCCATTTGAGATTGTTTGCCAGATGAGCGGGGGTGGTTGCTTCTGATGGACTTGGCCATTACTACCACGTGGGAGGCTCCATGAAAGGTGAAGGAAGCCAAGGATCTCACTACGATGTAACGTTCCATCCACCGTCAATGTCCGCTGAGTCAGTTATCTACTCAAGCATGTACACCATTTGAAATTTCATAGCAGAGATCAGTGAGATAGTGCACGCGTAAATCACAAAACCTCCCATACCATCCTGCTCCCATAGTCAAGCAAATCCACACTACTGCGACAATGAGCACACAAAGGGTGAGGGCATAAAGGAGGCAACACAAGGTAAGGGGACTCAAAGTTGGAGGACAATGCTCTGACAAATGTAGACCGAACGAGCTGACGGATTTGTGAAACAATGCATGTTTGACGGCCTTGATCAAGAAGTGAACCAGCTGTTGAACACTCTTGACCCACACAGTCTAGTTGTTTCCCTTGTGCAACAAAGTGTGCACATAGTGGTACTCTATATTGATGTATGTTTGTGCATGAGTGGTGAATTCCATCAATGTCTACATGGTCATGTCTCTCTCAGTTTTCATACTGCAACGTGATGGACGACATAGGCGGACAAAACTCACACAATACATGATGGATTCACATACCCTCGCATGTACCAGCGCCCAATACCACATATCTTGCCTTTGTAGTGTTGCCTTTAATGCACCCTTGCTTGCCACCATACCACAAGAGATTCATGCCGCCAATGAGGAGAATTCACTTTGTGCGGCTCTTGTGTTCTGTGCTCCCAAAATAGTCATTGTTCGTGTAGCCTTTGGTGACTACGAACAGGTGGTGACGACTAGAAGACTAAAGCCAATAGATTCATGGCAAAGGTAATGTCCAGGAACATGCTGGTGGCATGGAACATGAGTAACTCAAGTTACACAACTAAAGGTAGTCAAGTCTACACCCAAACCACGTATGTAGCATCAGAAGCTTTCAACTTGATCTGGCCGGCCAAGATCATGGGTATGGCGGCATTGGGTACAGTGGGCAAGACATCCACAGCGCACTTGGCTAAAGTCTGCACGTAGGCTGCCTGATGCACATGTAGAACAACATGGGCACGGTTACGCATGATCTCCACACCTCCAAATAACTGTGCATGCCGAAGACCTTTCATCTTGTGCACGGAATGCAATAGATGCTTTACTCCCTGGACAACGACAAGGACGGTTGAAGCAATGCAAAGATCATCCTTGTACACATGCACCGTGACAAAGGTGATACCCACTAAGGTGAATAAGAGTGCCAAATCTGTAGCGCTACATACGAGGCCACCCTTCGAGAGGGTGGAGTTAAACTATGTGTTTGAGGACCCATGTGGCTACATGGGGCCGAAGAGGGCCTTCCGCAGTCGCTAGACACTGTCAATGTCATCATCAAAGCCAGGTGGCTGGACAATGTAGAGCCCCTCACCAACGAGAGTGCCATGTAAGAAGGCATTGCTCATATACATCTTGTCGAGCTCAAGGCCATGTTGTGTGGCCATGCTGAAGAGCACGCAACTGGTAGTGAAACAGTGGACCGACCCAGAAATCTGGTCGAAGTCCACTCCTTTGTAGTTGTGCAGATCCCTTGGCTCTAAGTTAGGCTTTGTATCTGTCCAGTGTACTGTCCAGCATCCACCAATCATAGAACACCCACTTGTCCCAAATGTCTTTGCAACTTGGTATGCATGCTTGCCAATAGCAGCTGGTTCTTCTTTTCTAGAGGCTGTCTATTGGGCAACATCAGGTGCGGCCCTGGCCTCATGGAAGCTCTATGGATCACACGCCTGCAAAGGCAGCCTGGATGTCAACAAATGAGTGGTGCAAAGGCTGAGTGGAAAATGAGAGAGAGAGAGAGAGAGAGAGAGAGAGAGAACGTGTTGATGCACCTACAAAATCAGGGCATAGCCCAATTCGGATCCAGGATGAAGGTCTGTTGTAACGACAACAAGGGTGGTCAGATCCAAGGCCTTTGTCCCTGGGTCCCCGCTCACCATAGAGTGAGAAGGGGGCACGGGACAGAGGTGATATTGGGGATGGTTGGGCAATGGAAGGATGTCGGCCTGATGGTGGTACCAGGATGTGTGGATGAATACAACCACTTGGAGTGCGCGAGTACGTCAAACAGGTAGTACATGTCCAGAGATGAGAGAACATGTCCAGATCAAGGAGGAAAAGACATGATGGGTCACTCCGTTGAAGTGACCGACTTAGGGGTTGGACGACCGCTCAACTAGTCAACTGAGTCAAAGACCGAAGTGACAGACTTCGTCACCTTGACATCGGAGTCGGCACCCAAAGAAGTGGACTCACCCGCTTGGTTGGATGAGTCTCTGGCCGGAAAGGTGGACTCTGATGCATTGACCATGGATCAGCAGTATCACATAGGGACTACGGTACGATGGGATTGTTAGGTGTATATGGTGATGTAGACAACATGTCGGAGCCAAGGACTCTAGATACTAGCAAACATGGAGCAACATCATACACTAGCTTTGAATCTCCCCCACACGATAGTAACAACAGGCCTAGAAGGTTCCTAATGAAGATAAGAGGAAGGTCGCATGGCAAAAGCTCCTGAGATAACATAGTGTCACGCAACTTGATGGTGCGGTGCCAGATAGGGTCTCATAATGGACAAGCCTTTGACTAACGAGGCAATCGGAGAGAGGCGCAGAGACAACCACAAAGATTCAGTTTGTCATCACGTTGGTCCTAAGTGAGCTTGACGTAATCCCGGACATATGCAGGATGAGGATCTGCGTGCTACTCACACCGATGCTGGTAGGAAACGACAGTTGAAGGCAATGGAGATGGAGGAACTTTATTTCACACCCACATCNGAGAGAGAGAGAGAGAGAGAGAGAGAGAGAGAGAACGTGTTGATGCGCCTACAAAATCAGGGCATAGCCCAATTCGGATCCAGGATGAAGGTCTGTTGTAACGACAACAAGGGTGGTCAGATCCAAGGCCTTTGTCCCTGGGTCCCCGCTCACCATAGAGTGAGAAGGGGGCACGGGACAGAGGTGATATCGGGGATGGTTGGGGAATGGAAGGATGTCGGCCTGATGGTGGTACCAGGATGTGTGGATGAATACAACCACTTGGAGTGCGCGAGTACGTCAAACAGGTAGTACATGTCCAGAGATGAGAGAACATGTCCAGATCAAGGAGGAAAAGACATGATGGGTCACTCCGTTGAAGTGACCGAGTTAGGGGTTGGACGACCGCTCAACTAGTCAACTGAGTCAAAGACCGAAGTGACAGACTTCGTCACCTTGACATCGGAGTCGGCACCCAAAGAAGTGGACTCACCGCTTGGTTGGATGAGTCTCTGGCCGGAAAGGTGGACTCTGATGCATTGACCATGGATCAGCAGTATCACATAGGGACTACGGTACGATGGGATTGTTAGGTGTATATGGTGATGTAGACCAACATGTCGGAGCCAAGGACTCTAGATACTAGCAAACATGGAGCAACATCATACACTAGCTTTGAATCTCCCGCACACGATAGTAACAACAGGCCTAGAAGGTTCCTAATGAAGATAAGAGGAAGGCCGCATGGCAAAATCTCCTGAAATAACATAGTGTCACGCAACTTGATGGTGCGGTGCCAGATAGGGTCTCATAATGGACAAGCCTTTGACTAACAAGGCAATCGGAGAGAGGCGCAGAGACAACCACAAAGATTCAGTTTGTCATCACGTTGGTCCTAAGTGAGCTTGACGTAATCCCGGACATATGCAGGATGAGGATCTGCGTGCTACTCACACCGATGCTGGTAGGAAACGACAGTTGAAGGCAATGGAGATGGAGGAACTTTATTTCACACCCACATCATGTAAAGCATGGCCTTGAAAAAGTAGCCCTCGGACAGACAATACTCACAGCACTTAGTGCAGACTACGTCTGCCATGGTGTAGTTCAAGCACTTAGAGATCTCGTTCTGTTCATGAGTATAGGGCATTGCCGTTTCATGTCAAATGCCTCGGATCTTGAAGAAGGCATTTGTCTCCCCTATAGTTTTATCGCCATGCTCGAAATGGAAGTGGCAAAGGGGACGACCACACTCGTGCTCAGCGACAAGGAGTAAACANGTATGGGGGAGAGGGAAAGGGACAGAGAGAGAGAGAGAGAGAGAGAGAGAGAGAGAGAGAGAGAACACCCAACGGTGAGAGTGAGAAAGTATCTACCATGATATGCAACAACCCCAATGGGCAAGGAATTTATGTGGTAAGTATGGACCAACTCAAGCAAATGGATGGCTTGGGAAGAGGATACAAGATATGATGCCCTGTGCATCTTGCCTTGAGAAAAGTGCATGCATTTGATTTTGCAAGGCCACTGAAAGGTAGCTAAGTCAAGGCCAAGTGCAGCCAGTATGCAGAGTATGCTCTGAACAGCATAGCAGTGTACATGGTGAAAGTAATGGTGGAGGAGGTGAGTATGCTTTGGGGAAAGAGTGCTCGTGAAAAATACGTGTACTCCGTCCAAGGATAGAAGTGAGGACGTGATGGATAAGCGGAAGACGTACCACAAGTTTTCACCGAAGTCTGCATGCAGAATCTCACAACTAACCAGTCAAAGAGTGATTATGCCAATGCCACTGGAGTAAAAACAATCTTGCTCATGCAATCGAGAGCAGTAATGGAAAGAAGGATAATCTCAAAGCCATGCACATCTATCGTCGGTGACGTAGACATTGCCAAACGGAGACTGAAAGTGGAGAACACTCATACCACAAACAGGAAGCACCTGGCTGGACTTAGTCTGGATACTCTAGAATTTGCCAACCAGACCAAGCATACTAAACGCATGGTAGTAGGAAATCATGTCATCCGTAGCACCAGAGTTGATGATCCAAGTTCCATCTGAGTCACAGAAAAACACGGCAGTTTTGCACTGAGCAATCAGGCATTACGCTAGCAATGGGTGTTTCATAGAAGATTGAGATGCAAAGCATGTTTATCTATCAAAAACCCATGCAAAATCGTTCAAGACGGAGATCAGAACACTATGTGCATCCACAAGATGATCAGCATGGAGAGAAGTCTCAATCTGACAGGTGTCTATGACCTCTTAACTAGCAAACATACAGCTTCTTCTTCTATGGGACTGACGAGGAGGGATGCTGAGACAATGCACAATGAATTGCTCCAGCTGGCGCTCACGAACAGATGGCCCTGGAGTCGGCAAGTACCATGGTTTCACCATGCCATTGGGATGTGTTAAAGGGTAGCCAGACTTTGACCATGAAGGAAACCACACTAAATGAGGAGCCCATGCTGCAAAGGGCCGTATGTAAGGGCCGAAATTCTAAGGAGGGGCCTGGGCGTGGGATCCAGTTGTGACCGCAACTGTGCCGTTGGAGGAGTCTATGGAAGAGGTTGAAGGAATGTTGAAAGAATAGGCACAAGTAGTCCCCGCGGAATCGAGGCATTGCTAACTCTCACAGCACATGGCGGCAACAACACAACATTGTACGTACCAGCCATGACATAATTGGCCACAGTTGTGATAGGGAGTTTCCACCAGAGGAGCCGCTTCTGGAAGGTTGCTCACCCTTCCCGTTCCTGTTATTTCCATGCTGCCTTGTTTTGAAGCCTTCATCCTGTGTGGCTCTATCTATACCAGGGGCCACCGATTTCGTAGGCATAAAAGAGGCAGAGCTGATTGTTGCCAATGCTGATTTGTCTCCACACCATAGATGGGTATCCTTAATTGCCTCCTCCCACTTTAGAAACCAGGTGTAGAACAGAGACATGAGTGTGACCTAGGAAATAATAAAATTTACAAGGTCAAGGTCAAATTTGACAATGATCTTTGAGTATGACAGCAACCTGGAATGGACAAGCCTTGCCAAGACAACATAGGATATCTTATGCGTGACGCCAAAAGGTGGTGACAGACTCAGAGCCACTCATCCTGAGGTCATTGACCTCCTTCACAAGGCGATTGAAGGTGGCCTCACTAGAGGCACAGTAAGGAGGGAAGAGGTTGCACCATGCATGATGAGGGTCAGGGTCTGTGCCGATACTTGGTTGCCAACAATACGCTCAAGGTCTGCGAGACCAGTCTCTTTTGCGGTGAAGACAAGGGTTCTAGCTACAAGACCAGTGTCAAACCATTGCTTGAGGATGGAGGAGTCATAATCCAGGGAGAATTAGGGCCATAGATCCTCACCATGAATCCATAAGCAAAAAAACAGCTCCCAAGAAATGAACCAGTATGAACAGTGTTTCTACTGCCGTTGCTGCCCAAACTGCTCATAGAGCATGGTGATTTTCTGGTGTCCCTCTATTGCCAGATTCTTTGCCAGATTACTGTTGCTTGCCGGTGGTTGTGCTCGCTCCTTTCATTGACATAGTTATGAGAGCTGCAAACTTGTGGATTGCAGAGATGTGCAGAAAACTTGAACGAGGTTTTTTTATAAAAGTGAAGTCAATGGTTAACCTTGCAATACCATTGGGCTCTTATACCAAGTGGTACACCAAGCAAAACGTAGGTGATGAACACATAGGAAGTGTGGAGCGAAAGACAATTTGTGCAATTGGGAAACTTGAGTCATTTGTAGTTAGCAGTTACCTTGCGTTGATGACAAGTGATGGAATGATAGAGCGCAAGAGTTCCACTTTCAGAAGGAGAATGCGACGAACGTGGGGTCTTCAGAGCTTTCTTGATGTTGTGATGTGAGCCGTTTCCTCCTGTAAATAGGGCTAACTATGACCAGTTGGGCATTTCCATGCTCATGCATCCCTGACCCGGACCCAGCTGGCACCAGAGTGCTGTCGTGTGGTGATCCATCCACCCTCAACTGCTAGAAAGCTGCCATGACCGCCCGGAGACTCTTTGAGACACTCTGCCCTTTTTCTGCAGCCTCTAGGGTTTTCTTGGTGGACTGACCATGAGGCTGATTTGCACGTTTTTGCTTTTTGTGTTCACCGACTGATACAGGCATATGAATTTGTGCAGTCATTGTGTCCGGTTTGAGATGTTGCATACGTATGTTCAAACGAATCTGTGATTGGATGCATGTGCACTCAGTTGCAGCCAAAACAGTGGTTCTAGGCCAGAATTACTGCAAACTGACGTGCCACATGCGACACCCGACGTACACCGTGGAAAGTATTCATGTTTTCGCTTGTCACTTGTCATCCCTCTTTGTAAAGCTTTAAGCTAATGAAACTATGTGCATCTCTCCTAGCCAAACTCTTGCTGATCTTGCACCTGCTTTGCATGCCAGTGCTTCAGCTGACAGGAAAGTGCTGCCACGTCAGCAATAGAAAAACTAGGAAGATTTTAGGACGTTTCTCATGGTATCACACTAGTCAGACATCCCTTGCTTACCTGTGTAGCAAAGATGCAGCATCGGTAACAAGAATGAAAGTCACAATTACAGCCTCGGTCTTGGGATGACCCAACACACCGTGGTGGTCTACGCAACAAATGTGGAGCCATGACAGCAGATGATCAAAACCCCTAGCAGAAATCCTACTGGTGGTCGTATTGGCCACAACAACCCTAGCAGATCAATTAGTAGTGGACCAGCCCAGCATCTCAGCAGCACCTGAGGGCCAGCTGCATAGCACCACAACAACACTGCATTAGCAATGCACTGGAGCAGATTGGCAGCTAGTTGCAAGATGAGTGGCAGCAGCAACAACATGGTAGTAGCGGCAACACAACAACATTGTGACAGTGTAGAAATACTAGCAGTCATGGCAAAAAACAATGGTAAGAGCTCAGAATACAGCAGTAGCAGCAACCGTGCGGTAGTGGGTAGTGGAGCACCAAAGCTATGTAGTAGTGTAGTAAAATCTTCACAGCAGTAGGAGAGCAATAGTTGCATGACAACAGTAGTAGCAACATATGCTTAAGGAGCGTAACAGCAAGAAAAATCATAGCAACTACATGGTAGCTAAGTAGCTTTTCACTTACCCCATCCAGTTGTACATGGCAATTCCGTGAGTCGGAGTTCCCACAGCAACTGCATAGCTTTGCAATGGCTGTTGTACTAGCAATAGCCACTAGCAGTATTCATGGTGGCTGCTGCAAAACGGATTAAGTAGGTCAGCCCCTCATCTGCACTGCTGGAAGTTTGATAGGAAGTGAGATAAAAAGGGGGAAGGAAATAGACAAGCGATAGCATGCAGAGGTGTTGTCTCAGGGACACATCTACTAACATCAATGTCCCTTTGCTGATATCAACAGAGTAACTGCTGATACCATCACTGCCCTAGCCAAGTTATGGACCGGTACATTATTTTTCCCCAGCGCATCAACTCTTCAATGAATAGTAATGGATTGCCATTTCAATATCCATTATTCCTCAGTCCATACTGAGTAGCACACATGGTGTCCAACATCGACCAGGGGAAGCAGCTGGCAGACCCAAACAGATCCTCCATGTCAGGTGCAATAAGGCCATGCTCGTAGGTGATCATTTAACTCATAGACACATGATGAGATGCAATCATAGGATAAGTTGTACAGTGACACAATTCAAGAGATTTGGAAGTAATTACTCGGGTTTTGAGGGGTTTCCTAGTAGTTGAAACGTGGAGCAATGATGAAGCCATACCACTAGTACAAAATTCCACCTCTTGTGTCTCGGCCAGACACAGGACACTTCCATGGGCAGGAGGACTTTGAGGGTAAGGAGGAGATAGACGCAGAAACACTTGTGCACGAGGTCCATGTGCTTGAGGAGCTGCTTCCCCATTTGCTGCTTCGATCCCCGATTGGCGCACTAGTGCCACGAGTTTGTCACCACTCATTGAGACGAACGATTGATAGGCTTCTCTCTTGTGGGCATCCCTCTCAGCAGTGGTCTTTTCATACCGCACGCACCCTCGTTTGGGCCTAACATCACCCTTCCCAAAAAGTGACAACCAAAGGACTTTGAGACTCCCCCTCTCCACTATGTGAGTTAGGTGAAATTCAACTATTAGGGTTCCTGTTTCAATTTTGAGTAGACACGGAGGGTGGCCTTACTACCACAACCAGTTTTAGACCTTTGATCCTCATCAGGTCTAGGCAGTAGTGAAAGGAATGTGTGGTTTTGTTTACACCGAGCCGTAGAAGACAGTCAATGATTTCTGGCCCTTCTTGAGCAAGGCGAGGAGCAAGACTAGGACGAATCCTCACCGAGGGTGGGAGCTAAAGCTGAAGTTTCTCGCTGCATGGACACCTGTGATGAGAACAATATGACTTGTGAGTTCCATTCTCCTTGCTAAGAAGAGCTTGAGATCGCAGCTAACTACTGGTGGCGCGCCATGTGTATCTACACCGGCCTTAGGGTTGGTAGTTGTACGCAGCTATAGATCTTTGACATTTTCATGCTAGGGACACATCTGAAGCACATTGACATATTCTTCGTTTCTAACTGCATTACGCTTGCTTAGTGATTTGAGTCCATCCAACTCCTCCCTTGGGCCCACTGCTACTACCTTTCGGAGACAATGACCAAGGAGAAATCAGTCGAGCTTGCTTTTTACAGTGATGATCACAACATCCTCGGCCATGCTCACCTCCAGTTCTTCCTGTCCTTCTCCCTACACATCTTCCTCTCCTCCAACCGGCCTGACTCGAGACGTTGTAGCGACAACCAAGATGAAGAAGGAGAGGAAGGAGTGTGACAGCGAGCAGAAGCAGATAACGTCAACGGGTAATGATAGTGGACGCTGAGTCCACTACTACAACTACAAGGATTTCCATCACTATAAAGAAAGTCAATAGCTCCTCAACTCAAGTACGATCATGTGCGGGCTCCAGGCGGCACATGTGGAATAGACAACTTCTGACTGTACACAGGAGAGTTGCACCATGACCACTATGCTAGCAGAGATGCCAGTTTTCCCTGGCAGCAACAGTGACCAGGACCACCTAGATCACATCATGGTGAAGCTTCACCACCTTTTGGCAGTTTGCACTTAGGGAGATGTGAGCTTGTTGCAACAGTCGTGTGGTCCACGATATGCTTATCTCATGATTTGTATTGTCCATGTTGATGTCAGTGGCAGAGCTGATGTAGGGGGCAATAGATCATGCAGAGTACATGATGGCATCGCTTAGCTTGACGAGTCACACACTTGCACTGTCCATTGCATTTTAGAGTCCTCTCCTCAGCATCTAGAAAAGGTTGAGTGTTGCATGTAGCTTTGCTCGGTATTGAAAAAGGCTCATGGAGAGAGTAACACCTAAATCATTGAATCCGGTGCCATCCATCACATGACATGTTGTTACACTGACTTTGTTGTACTCAGTCCAGTTGGGATTATTTTGTCAGTCCATATTGAGTCTAGTCATACACCGTCATTCCATGTTTTCAGGGTTGTGCAATTTGATGATATTTCTGGCACCTTGTGCATGTTTTACGTGCTCTTTCTTCTTGATCTTGATCTCAACTTGCTCTAAGTTTGTCGCTCTACGAGGATGGATCTCTCGTGAGCACTCTGCTGAGTCTACCACATCATATGCTGGAAAAACATTTTTGGTGCTCTTCATCTCTGTTTTCAATCATTTTTCTCAAGCTCTTCGATACGCTTCCTTTGCCTCCTCTCCTCTGTTCCTTACCATGTACGTGCTAATCACTAGTGTACTCTTACCAAAACACCAGTGGCAGGTGCATTGCTACGTTTTTTATGTAAGTATCCTGAGCATGTAAGTACGGTTTCCATGCTTATCCGAATACAACATGTCTCAGTCTTGACACAACTCCCTTCAAGAAGTTGTTCAAGATCGACTGCCTCTTCCATGCTCAGGATAGGATGCAGTGTTGCAGTTATCCAGACTTCTCCTTCCATGCACTATGCCTGTTGGAGCTGGTCCAATCGGTCCTTCTTGGCCCCCTCCCAATTGAGACAGTGTTGGACAAAGGTCGGTACTTCCTTACCTTGACTAACGACTTCACCCGGATGCGGTGGGCGTCAACCTCAAACACAAGAGGGACGCCACCCTAGAGGTTTGCCTATGGCTGGTTATGTCTGGGCATCAATCTTTCCAACACTCCACACGTTCTTGTCAGATCATGACAAATAATTCCTTGGTAAAAGGACATGTTCTCTGCCGAGAACGGTGTATTTCACGAGCTCTCCGCTCCTGGTACATCCCAGGAGAATGGCGTGTCCTAGCGCTGGAACCAAGCACATGGCTCTTCAAGCCATGTGCTTTGAGTGTGTTCTTTTGGAGTCCTTTGCTTACAAGAGCCCCTCCTTCTTGTTGTGGGTGTGGAATTGCCTTCTATACAGTCCCCTGCCGGACAGTATCAAACCGTATGAGCTCTAATTCACTCATCATGGCCACTTCTCTAGATTGTGTATGCGGTTCTTGATCTCTTGTTTGGTACATCAATGACCAACAGGGGTCGAAGGTCTAACCACGTGGTCGCATTTATACCTTCTTAGGCATGGCCCTGTAATAGAAGGCTTGGCGAATCTGGGATCATGCTTATCACCGTGTTGTTGAGTCCCAAGTTGCCATCTTCTTTTAGAGACATCCTCCATATCCTCTCATTAACTGCTCACCATGCTTCTACTTGTGTGAATACCCGGTGGATGGGGAATTCTAGGCAAGTGGATGGGTCCCTCCAGGCCTCCTCACCTCTTACTCAGTCGTCCATCCTGCCATTGATGTAATGGGACCGGCGGCCACGGCAGCACCTAGCTTTGTAGCAGTATTTGTAGCATCTCCTACACCTATACCAGCCTCCGTACCTATAGATTCCCCTTTTCCTTTGCCTACATCGGAGCCTGCTGCCTCCCACTGTACTTGAGCTTGTACACACACCCATAGCTCCACCCATTCCCATGTATGTACTTGCCACCTCACATGTGCCAGTATGCAGAACTTTGGCACCCTCGCTTGCTTCCACCTCCATGCCTGCCTTTCATCCTACGGCCACCACATATGGGTCCTCGCCGTATGTGTCTCAGGGTAAGGTAAACACCTCATTCACATTCAAGCCAAGTGGTCCATCGCCGGCGGTTTCCCTCTGATTCTCAAGAGCTGGATGCCTTGGTGTCTAGACGCCAAGCCCATAATGTTAAGGGTAGCGATCTTGGCACGAGACCCTAGGTGTTAGTGTCCATGCTCATGAAATTGAGGTATACCCAATGTGCCCATTCGGCCACTCGTTTGTATCACATGAGTTCTCTCTCTCTCTCATGTGATGCTGTGATTGATCTTGTCGTGGTATGGTCCATGCTTAAGTATGTATCTTGACTACCCAAAGCTCTCTGTGGACGGTGCTTGATCCAAGCATGTTGAAGGAGGCACCCTGGGCAAAGGATACCACGTTGTCGCATGCGGCATCTGAGCTTCGCACCATCCTAGAGCATGATTTCTACAATCTTGTTGACCTTCTTCTAGGGTAGAAGGCCGTATAGGCCAAGTATGGCTCACTTGATCACTACGTGACCTGCTTGATGTCCAAGATTTTTTCACCGGTTGAAGGTATCAACATCACTGATACCCTTGTGCTTGTTGGCCAGGTGACCATGGCTCATGCTTTCTTCTGCTTTGTAGCTCAAAAGCACTAGCAATTGCACCTGATGGATGTGAACAATGCATTCCTCCATGGAATTTTAGAGAAGGAGATTCACATGGTGCATCCACTAGGCTTCGTGGTCGGTGGTAAAGTCTTGCGCTTGCACAAGGCCTAGTATATTCTCAAGAAGTTTCTAAAGTGTAGGAACTTACTAGTTCCTACACAGAACCAATCATATACTGATCATTAGTTCCGTGAAACGACTGGGTTATATGCACATTGACGCCAGCCCATCTCTCTTTTTGAAATGGACATCAGAGCACTTTACTTCCATCATGATGAATATTGACAACCTCCTTATTGCATCTCCTTTGAAGGATGCCATGAAGGATGCCAACACAATCCTCTAGGCTGCCTATATGATAAAGTAACTCGGTCATGCAGTTATGTTTCTTGCGATAGAGATCATGCATGACCGCTGGTGATATGCGCTCTTGCTTCACCACCGGTGCTACACTCACATTCTGGAGCAGCACTTTGCTATCCTCATAGGTGTAATTACGATAGACTCTACACCCATCAGAATGTATGGACAGGATATCCTGATCATGGATGATCCATCACAAGGGAAGACCGCAGATATGACCCTGTACATCTGCCTCATTGGCCTGCTCATGTACTTGGCCACGACTACTTCTCCCGACATTGCCTTTTCCATCAACCTTCTCGCGTCCTCGGGCGAGATCCCTACATGCCGTTGTGGGAGTGGTGTGGTACCTTGTTTAACACAAGATCACTCCATTCATCTTCCCTAATGCAACCACGTGGAGCACAACACCGTGGTTGGAACAAGAGTGACGGGAGTCAAAACAGACAATCATGGTGAGAGCGAGGGACAAAAGAGCGAGTCAGTGAGTGACTGCGGGTGGAGCTCGCTAACCGAGCCCACCCATCAGCCGGTGACTTGGGGCTCACCGGTGCCCACTCAGAAAACAAAGGGAATAAACCCTCCTAGGTCTCACAAGCCCATAATGAACGTTTAGGCCTAAACTACGCCAGACTGAACTGTCACTGGTTCACAGGTAAGACAAAACTAGGTCAGCAAGCCAACGTAGCTCAAACATGCACCAGTTTTGAGACAAGGTATCAGCACTCCAGGAGAGAACCCAACACGCGTGAAGACAGCTGGAGTGTACCCAGTGGCTGCTCGGCAGACTCTTTTCTGCTCCCCCAGTCTTCCGTAACCTCTGCCTCATGAGGGGTCTGCACGGCAAAGGACGTGAGCCGAGAGGTCACACTGAGTACATAGTATCACTTGTTGAAAAATTAACCCCTCCGCATGCCCAAGTGCGGCACTGGGAGGCGCCGACGAGCCGCCAGAAAGTGGAAGCTCCGCGTCGGCGGATCTGGCGACTCGAGGATTGCTTGGATCCTAAAATGGAGGATTGCCCCGTAAAGTTAACAAGTTGCTGAGTCCGGTGGAAGTTTTTTCGCCGGAATTGCACAAGTATCAAGGGAGATATGGCCTTCCAAAGCTGGGGTGTGCGCAGCGACTCTGGGAGCCGGCTGCGACTCGAAATCCGGTCGATAATCGACCGGACCGAGTAACAAATGCACCATCTGGAGAAATTGCTCCGATAGGCCTGCCGAGGCGTCCGGTGGATGATCCACCTGATCCGGTGGATCATCCACCGGATCCAGTAGTGCGGGTTGTTACCGAGGGACTTAGCCAAAAACCTGGCTCGGCGTCCGAAACTTAGTAGTATGTTTTGCTATTCGGGGACTCAATCAAATTCTGACTATAGGTCCGCGAACAGGTTTCGAACCTCGTCACACCCCATCACCAAACGCGACCCAAAAGTGGGGAGGGTGTGTGGAAACAGTGCAGGGAATCCCACACCATGTGCAATGGGATATGCGCCTTGGGAAAGGCGCTTCGCACGTGAAGGAAGGCGCCACGGCGAGTGGCGGCATCAGGCTTCTGTGGTGGGTGAGACCTGCACTTCGGCAAGCGTAACTTGGGCTACGCTTGGCCGAATCATGCACGGTTTGGTACGTTGGAGAGCTCATGACTAGCCCTATAAATGTTGTCATCATGTGCATGCTCAAAAACTAATGCAAACTCGCGTTATTCCCTTCACAAATGTGACTGCCTCTAATTGCCTGCTCACATAGCGTGAGGCGACCAAAAAGCTCACGCTCAATCTCAGATTCGCCCAAAACAGAAGACGTAGACCGGTAGAGACGATCAGAAAAACGTCGGGACCGCACCATGCAGATCCATCCTGACATCACTCCCCCATGACCACACGGCAAACAAGTCCATACAAGCAGCAGCACAGACGCGAATAACGGCACAAGAGCAACACAATGAGAAACAACAATGAACACAGCTGAAGGGCATAGTTCAGTTCACGGCACAGGCAGGGTGCAATCTCACAGAACGAGCAGCCGCTAGAGACTTCATACAGCTAGTGGCCTTTGTTAGAAAATCAGCACGCTGCGAGTCAGTGCCGATCCACATGACCTGAATCTCACCTTGATCCACCAGGTTCCGGATGTAGTGGTACTTGAAGTTTATGTGTTTCGTGTGTGCATGGAACACGCCGGAGTTTTCTGTGATGGCCTTTGCGCTCTGGTTGTCACACCCAAGCACAACGGGGGGCATGGACTGACCTAGCTCACGCAACAGACGCACCAACCACACACTCTCGGTCGTGCCAGCACACAGAGCCACGTACTCTGCCTCTGCGGTGCTGCGAGCAATGCAGCCCTGCTCGCCATTACGCCATGAGACGGCTGTCCCTCGAAGGAGGAATATGTATCTGGTGCGACTCTTGTCGTCTGTACTCCATGCCCAGTCACTGTCTATGTATCCGTCGAGGATCACTGAGGTCTGCCCTTGGTAGTGAAGTCCCATGCAGGCAATGGAAACAACGTACCGCACGCATCAAACTATGGCCTAAAGGACCCGCCTGCGCAGCACCTGAGAGAACTGTGCCAGTAGGTTGACCGTGAAGGTGATGTCTGGTCGTTTCGTTGTGGCCAGGTGCATGAGCGAGCCAATCATCCGCAAGTACAGGGTCACGTCGACCAGTTCTCCCAGCTTTGCTGGATCATCGACCTTCAGGGCGTCCTGTCCATCTGGGGTGATCGAGGTGGACGCCGTGCGCACGCCGCTAAGCAGCTCGGGGAAGCGCTCCCCCAAAGTGAGGGCATATTGCTCTTGATAGACCAGGAGCGTCCGACGAGCACGATCACAGAAAATCTGCATGCCTAGAAACACTTCGGCCTCTCCCAGGTCCTTCATTTTAAATGTTTATTGTAGCACGCCCTTGGCTATTTTGACAGCCTTCAGGTCTGGCAAGGCGATCAGAAGGTCATCGACGAAGACCAGAGTGGCCGAAAAGGGCGTAATGGTGTGGGACAAGAAAAGCGATGGGTCCGCCGCGCTCTGGACATAGCCCGCTCGTATGAGCATGCCGGTGATCTCCTTGTTCCAGCATCGAAGCGACTGCTTTAGGCCGTAAAGCGCTTTCCGCAGCTGGTACACACGACCGCTGCCATCCTCGAATCCTAGGGGCTGGACCATGTAGATATCTTCTTCTTTTTTTACATGGAGGAACGCGTTGTTGACATCCATCTGGTGGAGTTCCCAGTCGTACTGGGCCACCTGGGTCAGCAAACCCAAGGCCGTGGTCGTGCGTCCAACTAGTGCGAAGGTCTCAGTGAAGTCAATCCCTTCCACCTGAGAGAATCCCTTTCCAGTCAACTTTGCTTTGTAGCGATCAACTGTGTTTTCCGGCTTCAACTTCTTCCACAAGACCCACTTGGCCTGAACGGCCTTTTGTCTGGGCGGCAGGTCTACAAGATCGTAAACCCCATGTTCTTTGATAGCTGCCAGCTCAAACTTGCATGTCGCATGCCAAAGTGCTGCATCAGGTCCAGCCAGAGGCTGACGCGGTGTTCTGGGGTCTGGTGTCACTCCCACCACACTTGGGTCTGGGGTCGCAGCATCTCCACTACACGTGGCCAAGGCATAGGCCGCAGATCGAGGGCCAACGGTGACGGTGGACTCTGCGGAGTCCGTCGCAAGTTGACACTCGTGAGCAAGGAGAGCACGGCCTGTATCACAGCCGGGGTGGACTTCAGTGAGCCCATGCGTGCTAAGACCCAAGGCCCTCATGCCTGGGTCCCCACTGCGTAAGCTGCCAGTGGGACGCGGTCGGAGGCGTCCACCCTCACCTCGCCGGTATGGCTTTGGTGATGGTGCAGCTAGGGCGGGTGGTGGACACTCATCCGACACGGAGACGACTGGCGAAGCGCCAGGTGATACCGGTGCGTCAACTGGGCAGACAGAGGGTGAGGATGACACAGGTGACGTGACTGGTGACATAGACTGCACAAGTGGTGCAGGCGACGCAGGTGACACCGGTGACTCCGTCGGTGATGGAGATGTAGGGGACAGGGGCAGCACGGGTGACATGACAGACTCTCGTACTATAGGGGATGCTGGCAGAATGGTGAACTCAGGGAGGACAGGCGACGCAGTCAATGCGGGTTATGTGGACGACACTACCGAGTCAGCTAGTGGATGAGACAGACCAGTGGCGTCTAGCCTGACCGGGACAACGTCAGCGGTCAGCCCACCCTCCTCTACGCGTGGAATCGTACCACACCTAGCAGGGGAATACGACTGTGGGGTGCCTCCGGCGGGCAGATCTCTAAAGGAGAGATGCTCAAAGAATAGGGCATCTCGAGACTCGACAATACGACGCCGACTGGGATCACAAAACCGCCAGGCCTTACAGCATAAAGCCAGGCCTACGACCACGTGAAAACAACCTCTAGGGGAGAATTTGGACCCTTGTTGTTTTGGTGTGAACCAGACGCAAGCAAGTGACCCCCACAACCACAAGAGCCGGAGGTCGGCACGATGTCTGTACCACAGTTGGTACGGCGTGTGTGTGTTTAGGAGGGGGCCGTGAGGGATCCTCTTCCAGACCCATGTCATGTAGGCCATACCCTCGAATGCGAAGGCTTCAGGCATGCCACTGTCCACACGCATGGAGCAAACCGCATCCTCCATGGTGCGGTTCCAACGCTCAGACACACCATTTTGCTGTGGCGTTGCTGGGCCAGAGAGGTTGTGAAACACTCCCACTACGGCAAAGTAGCGGTCAAGATCGCCCATGTATTCACCGCCCCGATCAGAACGGAAGTTCTGGAGTGTATGGCTCGACTGACGTTCGGCCATGACAAACCACGTTCGCACAACAAGTGCATCATTGCTTTTCAGTCGCAAACTGAAGACCCACCGCATGCGGGTGAAGTCATCCGTGATCGTCAGAACGTACTATCCTCTGTCATCCTAGAACTCCATCAGGACGGACCCCAGGAGATCAGAGTGGACCAACTCAAGGGGCTTAAGGGCCCATGAGTCGGATAGGGGGTATGTGGCACGGTGCATCTTGCCTTGTGCACATTGCAGGCAACCGGTCTTGGGCGGTGCCTCAAAGGATGTTGCATCAAGACCGAGTGCATGTTGGGTGCGGATCAGACAATCTATGGCATCCAAGTGGACGTGGCACAAGCGTTTATGCAATAGACGCTAATGCTCAGGCGACAGTGTGCCTATTACGAACACTCGTGCAGTGGGGGATGCAGTAATGGTGGTCAACGTGGGGTAGTTGGAGACATAGTACAAGTCCCCCACTGCCTTGCCGTGGAGCACCACTTCAGTAGTGGCGCAAATGGAGACAGTGGCATCCTCACCTGTGAATGCCACACTAAGACCCATCCGTGTGCAGGCACGTCCAGACAGCAAGTTGAGTTTTAGGCTAGGCACATACAGCACGTTTGAAATGTAAAACGGCCCAGACAGTCCATGGAATCTTACGACACCTTCACCCTGAACAAGAACCTCATTCCTAGCAGCCGTACACACAGACTTCACAGAGCCAATAGGACCAAGGACCACGAAATCATGGCAACGGCATGTCATGTGATGGGTTGCACCCGAATGTAGGATCTAGGTGGCATCTGTCACACGCTCGGGCGACATGACTAAACAGTTGCCAACAGTACAGACGGTGGACAGGGGTGACTCTGCAGACGACTGCCAAGTCGTATAGGTGACACGCACTTACGACTCATCAAGCCATGATAGGTTGTCGTCACCTGTGCATACTGTGGCAAAGATATCAGATACACCAACATCCTCAAGTTCAAAGAACGACTCCACTGACTCAATAGCGCACTGTGCCCCACTGCCACCATCACCACTGCACATCACAGACTCGATAGACTCAACAGTGGAACCCCTTGGCTCAGTCAATGCACTCGCACCTCCCATTGTGGTGAGTCGGAGAAGCTAGCGGAGCTCGGCGATGTCACGGGCCTGGGTTGCTAGCTGTTGCTCCAGAGGTGTCAGGCTGTTGGTGTTGTCTTTGGCTGCATCTGCTTCTGGTGGAGACTACGTGTCAGTCGCTAACGTGGTGTGGGCGAAGGCGTGCTCACGCTACTCGAACACCTGTTGCAACCCTTGTGCGATCTTTGTCTTGTTCTTGGGGACTTTGCACTCCATGTAGCGGTGTGCTCCCCCACAATTGTAGCACACCCACTGTCGTTCCCGAGTCGGCCTCAAAGTCGTCTGGTCCTTGCCAACCTTGTCACCCCTCCTGTTGTTCTTTCCCTTCTTCCCTTGAACTATCGCAACTGAACCAGCTTCTGTTGCGGTTTTCGTCACTAGTAGTGACGGCGGAAGGGAAAAAAGGGGGAAAGTGCGTGATGTCTGCACTGTTGTGATAGCTGCGGCTGACGCGCCATGACGGGCGTCATTTGTTGCTCCAACTCCTCCTGCGTGTAGGAAGTGCTTTGTAGCCCATGACAAGAGGAGGCCTCTGTTGGCCATCTCCTGAAGATTGCTCAGGCTGAAGTTGTCAAATGTCTTGGCGTACTCACGCCCAGCGCTGATTTTGATGGTGTTGAACGCCATGAGTTGGCCCGTACCGTTCTTCCCAAGGGCCTTGTAAAGCCGCATCGCCCGCCGCCAGTAGTCAGCTGGCACCTCGTGTCCGCCGTGACGAACAGAGTTGAAGTCTGACGGACACTGTGATGTTGTTGCCATGGTAGCTCTTTCAAAAAGAGTGGTCGCCTGCTACCATGCCTCGAGGGGATCAGCTCCAGCTCCGGTGCAGGGATCACCAAGGAAAGGTTCGAAATCAAGTGTGTACTCCTCCGGGACAGCCTTTAGCAGGCCAAAGGCGGCACGGGCGGTGGTTTTCCGCCCGCTGAGGGTCTGTCGTCTGATATTGGATGGTGTAGTATTGGTACACCCCCTCACTGACTGCCCACATTTGGAATTGTGGCTCCCACGTGGTGTAGCTATCGTCCTTCCGGTACGCTGGAGGTTCGGTCTCAAACCACTTGGGTAGCTTTGTCATGGGCAATGGTGCCGTGACAGCTTGTACTGGCGGCGGTGACAGGGGGCATTCTTCCAGTCCCAGACTCATACGGAGCAGTTGGTCCTCTAGGGAAGCCGGGTCTTCAGTTTTCCTTGACACGGTGCTAGGGCATGCTTTGCCGATTGGTACTCCTTTGCGCCCTGAGCGGGTTCGATGCCACTTTTCGAGCTGTGCAAGGCGCAGGCGTAAGGTGCTTTCCTCGTCACTAGCATCTGAGTCTGACTCTGAAAGGTTGTCACATGGATCGGCGTCAAACGCTCCTAATGCTACATCGACATCGGCTGCAACTGCGCTCTCGACTGTCATTTTACCTTTCCGAAATGCATCACGGAGCTGATTCTACTGCTGTTGCTCCTGTTGCTGCGGCTGCTGCTGTTGCGGGTGGACTGCGTCACGAAACAGTTTGAACAGGTCAGCCATCTACTTGGCCATCTGTTCAGTCTGCTAGGCCTGCTGCTCGCGCAGCTCGCGTAGTCAGCAGGCCAATGAACCGGGGCTAGACGGGGATTTATCTCGTCGTGCCCGGTGTGCCGCCACTTACACCGGAGGTGGCAATACCAGTGTCCATAGTGGAGCCGGCACTGTCAACTCCAACAAGTGTGTCTTTGGGCATGACGTTAAGTGATGAACGCTGCCGGAAAAGATTTGCACCGTTCACCCCGCCCCAGTGGGCGTTGAATGTGTGACAAGGCGTTTTCAGCCTAAAGACTGCCGTTGGACCCCTCCCACGTAGCCGAAAAAATTCGGTAGCATTTCCCCCGCCCCAGTGGGCATGGGTAAGTTGACGAGGCCTTTTTCAGCCTAAGAAGCCGCCGTTGGACCCACCCCACGCTATCGAAAAAAATCGACAGCGTTTCCCCTACCCAAGTGGGCATGGGAAATCTGGGATAGGCTACGAGACTACTTGTGGCTACCTGAACCACCTTCACCCAACTCAGGAAGAGAGGGGAGCCCAACCAGAAAGGGGAGGGGTACACAAGAGAAGGTTTGAAGGCTGCTAGTGCTACTTTTGCTGCTGCTGCTGCTGCTACCGTCGTCGTTGTCGATGTAATGCAGTGTCCTTTGCAGTTGTGGCTCGCTGCTACTGCAGCCCATTACCGCAACCACGCCGCCACTACTGTCCGCCGCTACACCCCGCTACGGCTATTGACTGTTGTTGCTGTACGCTACCGCACACCGCTACCGCTGCCACCACTACTTTGCGCAGCCGCCAGCAACGTTGCTCAGCTATTGCTGTGGCTGGGCTAGTGCAGCAGCTACCAGCTTTTTCCATAGCAGCTGAGCAGCCGTCACTGGCTGGTGGTGTTGCTCGCTACTGCTGCCGCACACTGCTGCATGTTGCTGGTGCTGCCGCTACTCCGCTAACCTGCCACTATTGCTGCTGCTCTGCACAGTGGCGTTGCGGCTTGGCCAATACGGCCGAGCTGATGCGCCACTGCCGCTGCCGCTGCCACCGCCGCGGTTGCTGCTTCACGTGACTGCTACTACCATTGCTGTTCAGTGCAGCGGCAGATCGCCACGGCTGCATCAGCGAGCCCTCCCAGGAATTCGCGCTTCTCATGCGCGATGGGACGAGCCTTGGCTCATCGTGCTCTAATACCAAAAGAAGATCACTCTATTCATCTTCCCTCACGCAACCACGTGGAGCACAAATCCGTGGTTGGAACAAGAGTAACGGGAGTCAAAACTGACAACCATGGTGAGAGCGAGGGGCAAAAGAGCGAGTGAGTGAGTGACGGCTGGTGGAGCTCGCTAACCGAGTCCACCCATCGGCCGGTGACGTGGGGCTCAGCGGTGCCCACTTAAAAAACAAAGGGAATAACCCCTCTTAGGTCTCACAAGCCCACAATGATTGTTTAGGCCTAAACTTTGCCAGACTGAACTGTCACTGGTTCACAGGTAAGACAAAACTAGTTCAGCAAGCCAACATAGCTCAAACATGCACGAGGTTTGAGACAAGGTATCAGCACTCCAAGAGAGAACCCAACACGCGTGAAGACGACTGGAGTGTACACGGTGGCTGCTCGGCAGAATCTTGTCTGCTCCCCCAATCTTCCGTAGCCTCTG
>SZWC01010499.1:85918-97218 GCA_023375785.1 Penium margaritaceum | reverse complement strand
GTGTGTGTGTGTGTGTGTGTGTGTGTGTGTGTGTGTGTGTGTGTGTGTGTGTGTGTGTGTATGTGTGTGTGTTGTTCTATGTGTACTTTGTACTCTTATATGCTATTGGTAGGGCACGAGAAATTTTTAGGATGAATTATGGCATTCATTTCTCATTCCTCAGTTTACAGGGCTTGAGACCGATGTCTTGATGAGTTGAAAATTGATCTTTGTCGTAAAAATAATCATGGTCTAGTGTCTAGTCCAACTCTTGCCTGGATTGGTATATTTGTTGTGTTCAAGGAAGGAGGAGTATCGCGATGGAAGATGTGTCACGTCACTTCTCATCCCCTGTAGTTGGAAGCTTGGTTCCATTTCCCACGTGGTTGTGCCATGTGGAGTGATAGGGTTTTAGGATGCATGTTTGTAAAAATACCCTATGACGACTAAATCTGCTTGTGGCTTGGTTTGTCTCAGCCAAAATGGCTGTGGTGACCAATTGCTTCTCTTCTTGAGGAGTTATGACGACTATTTTGAGGAACTACATTTGGTTCAGCTGTTAGTCGCAAAACAACCCATGATTATTACACTGTTTTTTTTATGCAGATGATGTTGTTGGACTTGAGAAGTTTTCAGACATTGTTTCCTAGGGGAATGCTAACAGACATTTCCGAGGACTAGTTTTGGCTTGGCGTTATTTATTCGAGGTAGTGGGACTAAGCGACCACATATACGAGCCACTCAAAGGAGAACATGCATGCTCACATGCTCGCTCGCATGTAAACTTGGCCTCACATCCGTGTTGACTTTCGCCCCACTTCTTGGCTGGCGAACGTTTATGCCATCACCGCTCTCATGATTCATGTACATGGTATTGATTGGCTTACATGGCCAATAAGCTGCGAGGTGGTGCTTGGTTTGGAACCAGGGTCACCCTATTGTTCCTTTTTCGACAGTCACATTGCATTTGTCACTGCACTTTTTATCGTAGTTTTGAATCTGGCAATCAATTTCTAACACTACTCTCATAGCCCATACTCTGGCCATGCATCGCCACCACCGCCCTTTCAAGGTCAATGCCACAAGTGTTTCTCACCAGTAGCGCCACCTCTACTCTTGCACTCCCTCCCCCCTCCCACCCCCCTCAGGTCTCTGCTCATGCTATTCGCGTCCTAGGAACCACCACGCCACCGTTGCCTCATTTTGAAGGCTCTCCTGCGAGTGGGCGTAGTTGCTAAGAGTTAAAAACTTGGGTGAAATTGTCATATTGAAGAACCGCGGAGACAACTTCACTTAGACCGCAAGGTGTGTAGGCACACTTTGCTAAAGTGCTATATGCGAGGGCGTTTTCGCGAAATTACTTGGAAAGAGGAGTAACTCTGAATGACGACTATCATATGAAATCGTGTTCACATGTGCCTAAGACTTCAAGGTTCCAGAGATGGTCTTCCCTGTATCTTCCACATTTTATTCCCAGACTTCTGCCCAAACCATTTGATAAGATTGTTTAAACTTGGACCCATTGGTATTATGTTCCACTTGGTTGACCATTTGTTTGATTGTACTCGATGTTAACATGTAGAGCATATAAACCCTGCCATCCAAATTGTTGGATTTGCCAGATCCAAACTCACGAAAAATCGACGGCCGGGTTCACCTCTTCATATGAGCTTTCGTTCATCTGTTAACCAATGATTGGCTAGAAAAGCATATGGCTTTTCTGGAACACTAAACAGTCTCCAGCCGGCAAACCGGTAATCAAGCGACAGGTTACACGACAACTGGAGATCGGGTGGCGATTGATCTCCGGTTGCCGAATCCACAGTAAACAGACAACAATAGCTTCTAAAATAATCTCAACCGTTAGTTGCTAAAGCACACCAAGCATCACTTGCCTGGTGCTGGCAATCTCGGTGCACCCAAGATGGCCAGCCCTGATAGAGAAACTAACCACTCCCAACACACGCAGAAGCATAAAGTGCACAGCTCAAGTACTGTCCTCTTAACTGTTCCTCATGTTATTTGCACATGAGTTGATCTTGGACTGTACCTAGCAGTGGGAATGAAAGAGTTTTTTTCTAGTCTCTCAGTTCCTCCTGTGCTGGTGCTTGGATCAATGTGCAAGAAATTCAAGAACGTCCGCTGATGGCTCGATCCCAGATTTCAACAATTGGTATCAGAGCAAGGGGCCATCAAGTCTTCTTGGATTTGCCTCTCAGTCAATCTGTGAGGAGGAGGAAGTTGATGAAGTGGTGCCCACCGCTTCTGTTGGAAGTGTTGGTTCTTTGGGCCAGGATAAGTGAGCCTGCCACTTCGTTTCTTGAAGCTTGGTTCTTCTGGCTCTTTTGGGCTGCTACTATGGCTTTTGATTTCACAACGGGCGCTGGTGATTGAAAGGATGCAACTTGGATAAATTGCGGTGAAGGTTCTTGAAAACGTGGCTAACTCCTCTTGTGAGAAGAACCAGCACAAGCATTTGTTGTTTGTGGACGCATGGATCACAGGTGTCTGGATATGACAGATGTGTTTGATATTTTTATCTTTGATGGGGCAGACAACTTCCAGTGGGCGACTCAAATAAAACTTTTACTTCTAGCACAAGACCTATGGGAAGTCATTGAGAAGGAATACCAAAACTCAAGTCTGTTGTCCTGTGTCTACGGACAACCTGACCACTGTAAGAAGAGGCAGAACATCGCCTTTGGCCTGATCGGAAGACATGTATGCCAAGATATGAGGTTGTGCTCCATGAGAACAATCCTTCTAATAATCCTCATGTTGCCTGGTTCTCCCTCAAAAGCTATGTCCTATGATTTGATCCATAAATGCTAGATAATCTTCTCACAGAATTCTTAAACGTGCAAGGAAAAGAAAATCATTGTGTGGGTAACCTCTGTAAGCCGGACAGTAACAACGGCACTGATCACGGCTTGATAACTTCTTGAATGTGTAATCTGAATGTGGATTTGGAATCTACAGGAAAAACCGTGCGAGATCGACCCAAGAACGGGGTCGATCCATCAAGAATTGAGGAAGTTACGTCTGGCCGAAGGTTGGACCGGCCGAGGGGAAAACAGGTGACGGGAATTCATCCCCAAGGACCAAGGCTCGACCCTCGGAAGACCCAACAAGGCTGAAACGCCCCTTGGGGCCCGGTTAGTCAATGAATCAAGAATCATTGAGGGCCAAGGGCGCTTCGGAATGGCGCCCCGATGTGTTATTGCCAGAAAGGGCGCTTCGGGCGGCCGTTACCGCCACTAGTGGTGCTGCCAGCGGCAGATTACCGTGGTTCACGGAAACGGCCATATCTCGGCCGTTCCTCCACGGAATGATGCAATTCTTGGTGCGTTGGAAGTCTGGAAAGATGAGCTACGTGATGCTAAGGCAATAACGCTCATCCCAGGCCCGTACGCAGCCGCGCACGGCTCGGCCACCTCGGGTCGCCTAGGATGTGTCATCATGTACATATAGTCTTGTATGTTGACACTTGAATGACAAGTACAGTTTACTCCCACTGTGCCACAAGTGTTCATGTGCTCCCCCAAGACAACCCTACGCTTCCGCAACCCCGGGAAGGTGTGCACCGGCCTCCCCTTGGTCGCCGTTGCCGCTGGTTGGTGCCTCCACCATCCGGTTGAGGCTAGTACACCGCGCCCGGTTTACAACCTCATTCTTTATCTTAAAACACTTTGGAAACAGCTCCAAGAACTGGGTGTGAGAATCTCAGTCGAAGGTTTTGCCATGGCCATTCTGATGGCTCTTCCTGCTTGACTCCGTGGCGCAACCAGAGACAGATACGTCCAACTATGGTCAAAGACAGAAGGAATAAGAGAGGTCCAACAAACTTCGTCAGACCTTCTTGAATACATGATTCACAAGCTGATATGCACGTTCAAACATAGTATAGGTCAGACTGGAATCAACGACCCTCACTCAAACTGACGGCATTCAGCTTCAGCTCAAACATGGTGTCAATGGTGCCATCAAGAGTTGTCAAAAGAAATCCATTTATTCAAGGCAACTGCTGGAAGTGTAAAGAGTTTGGACATGTTCAATACTTGTGCCCGCTTCTCAAGAACAAGAAAATAAAGCAACAAGCATCAACATTAAACTCTGAAGCTTTAACATCTCCAAAAACAAGAGCGCACAACAGCATCAGCAGCTACCATCAGCAGCAACAACAGCCGTCAGCTATACAAGTCCTTGCAACAGCCTTGAAACCAGCTGCGACAACTACCAAAGCTTCCGCTCTCCTCATGTCACCACCTCGGCCGCGAAGGAGAACAGAACATGCAAACTGTGACAAAACGTGCGCTTGGGCATGTTAGGGGCTTCACATACCAAAACGAAGTCTAATCTCTGGTGACATCGACTTGGATTGTCCGGCACTCGGAACATTCATGAACATGGCAGCCATCATGACACCAAGACAATCGGCTCCACTCCACAACAACGAAGCTCCAGTTGCAAAAACTGTTTCTCGAAGCAGTCCCATTCGGCAAATCATTCCCTCTGGCAGAATTGCTCATGAAGAACTGGCTTTCCTTTCTATTCATGGTCAAGCGTGAAAAGCAACATCAGAAACAACATCTACAAATTCAATGTTTTCTATCCTAGGTGCACCTCCAGCTCCAGCTAATGCTACTCTTGCATCGACTTTTGTTGCAACATCAGCTCCATTCTCAACTACACCTCAAACTTCAGCTTCAACTTTGGTCTCAGCGACGTCAAATTCATCTCCAGTGACTTCAAATTCAACTCCATCTTCAGCTTTAGTAGCCGTGTCCGCAACTCTCCCTCCTGCCATCAGGACAAAATCAAAAATAAAATCCTTCAGTGCACCACCGTCGGTTTCAGCACACTCATCTATGATGTTCGATTTAGCATAAACTTCCACATCAGTTCTAAACTCTTCGAGTTTTGACACTTCTGCCCCTTCCATCCCTTCTTTAACCTTAACGATGTACTCAGCAACGACTTCAACTTCATCTCCAGATGGCAATGCAATATCGATTTCAGCTCCTCCTCCCTCTACTCCAGCTTCTCCAGCTGAAACCTTCATTACAGAAACAACATCAGCTTCAAAATCTCCTTCTTACACCTCTCCTACAGTTGGGGTTTCAGCATCAGGAGCTCAGACGTCAACGCGACCAGCGTCAATCTCGTCAACATCAATTACAACTTGTCCTATCAACCCTTCTCTGAGGCTCAGTGCATCATCACTCTCTGACCAGTCTTGGAGCTCTGATTCATGTCATTTGTTGCTCGTCATACTCCTCCCTTTCTTTCACCCTTCCTCAACCATTTTTGGTCCTCGTTCTTGTCCTACTATGCTCCACTCTACTTCCATGGGTGGATGGGCCCGGACGGAGGTGTTATTACTTGTTGTGAGCCCGTCCACCCACATTGGACAACCGGTTCTTGCATTCGCTTACCTTGGTATCCTTCTTTCCTTTGCTTTGTTTGCTCTGTTCCCCCCAAATCAGGCGTCGAGACAGGAAAAGCGTGTGCCGCAAGGTGCAAAAGTGATTTCTTTTCTGTCTTTGTTTTTATCCATGCTCCTCCCATATGAGGCGTTGGAGCATGGGGCACTTGAGAGTGTGTCAAGCTTTGGTTGGATCTCGTAGTTGTAACCACATAAGAACATGAGTTACATGAGGAGTTGTCCAGCAACGGCCCTGCATTTGACCAGAAGCGTAACAGTAGAGGCGAGGAGTGACGAGCAACTGAGAGCAGCGACGAGCAGCGGCAAGGGGCTATGAGCGACAGCAACTGCTTGCTACTACTCTTACAAGCAGCAGTAGCAAGCTGCAGTGACTTGCAGTAGCGCGACCGGCAGTGGCGAGCTGCATCGGCGAGCGGCAACGAGCAGAGGGAAAGTGGTGGCGAGAAGGAAGCGGCGAAGGTGCTAGCATTGGTAGAAGCAATGGCGAGAAAGCAGGGGAGAGCATTTGCGGGGCAATAGAGGAGCAGCAGGCAGCACACAAGGTTGCCGATGCTCCTATCGGCGAAAGAAGGCACACAAAAAAACCTGAGCGGCACACTTGGATGCGGAGCGCAACACCACGTCAAACAAAACGGAGGGGAGTGTATTGTGAAACGACGCAAGCAACTATGTTTGCTTCGTGTCTAGGTTGAGGAATACAAAGGAGAGCCTGCTCTGACAAAGTAGAATGAGGCCAAAAAGGGGGAGGGGGGACTAGATTGACTGGATGACAAGGAAGGGGCATTGTCTCAATCGTGGGCCAAAGCTGCACAGGCTATGTGGTCCGGAGGGGATCGATGGAATGTCCAATCCATCAAGAAAGTAAACATATCCAAGGGTGGGAAAGTGGTCTGGAGCCACGTGATTTTGGCTTGCATGGAGGGGAATGTTGGATTTGCCGGATCCAAACTCACAGATGCATTCCGTGAGAAACAACGGCCGAGTTCACCTCTTTATATGAGCTTTCGTTCAACATCTGTTAACCGACGGTTGGCTAGAAAAGCCGATGGGTTTTCTCGAACACCAAACATTCTCCAGCCGGCGAACCGGTAATCAACCGGCAGGTTACACAACAACTGGAGATCAGGTGGCGATTGATCTCTGGTTGCCGAATCCACGGCAAACGGACAACAACAGCTTCAACAACAATATCAACCGTTCGTGGCTAAAGCACACCCAGATTTACTCGCCTGACGCTGGTGATCTCGGTGCAACCAAGATGGCCAGCCCTGACAGAGAAGCTAACCACTGCCAACACACGCAGAAGCATTAAGCGTGCAGCTCACGTAGTGTTCTTTTAACTGTTCCTCATGTTACTTGCACATGAGTTGATCTTGGAATGTACCCAGCAGTGGAAATGAAAGAGTTGTTTCTAGTCTCTCTGTTCCTTCTGCGTTGGTGCTTGGATCAATGTGCAAGCAATTCAAGAACGTTTGCTGATGGCTCGATCCCAAACTTCAACACAAATAATTTACGTTAGGAACCGAATTTATTTTCATCAAGAATGAAATAAACAAATATATGACAGAACCATAAGAATTTGACAAGAAAGGGAGGCATTCATAAGACCGATTATGATTAGAAGAATATGAAATACTCCGTACGGTAAGAATACGTAGCTTCATAATCAATGAATACGTTTAATTCCTTGGATTATAACGGTTTTATGATCCAAGTTAAGTGGAAAGCCTTTATCATTCGCTTATGAAATGACATTCCAGGACGGGTGGAACTGCTGGAATTGTCTCGGTGCTTTTGTTTCTCCATTCCTCTCTGTTTCGACCAGGGTCCAAAAAAGGATACAATAGCGAAACGTGTGCAGGTAATGCTTGTTTCAGCTGCCAAATGATGTCAGCATGGTGACGCTGTGCGGCAAAAATTCGGAAACTTCCTTAACTACCGATCGCGGGTTCACCGCGCCGTAGACACTCCCAAGGGTCCGCCGTACTTGCCGAAACTTTACCATGCGCTCTGGGATATCAGCTGTGCGCTCGTTCGAGAAGCTTTAAATCGGCCTTGGAGGGTTTGTATTCGTTGCTGCATGGTTCGGAGTCTTTTTTTCAAGAAGTATCACAGCGGGAATCCTCAGGTAACAAGCCGACCGCAAGATCTCCGCATTTTTCGCTTTTCCTCTGGCCATTCCTGAGCGGTTTCTCCCGCGAAAATCGGAGACACGGGCGATTGAAAGCATGCATCTCATACGGTTGCCAGGGGCGGAAGGACACAGCTTTTCACAGCAAAACGACAAACGTCATCAAAGTAGAGCTTTTAACTCCACCGCTCGATCGTCGCCACGTGCACATGAACCTGTAGATCGTGCTCTGGCTGCCGCCACTTTCCACACAACATGGCGCGGAAATGGGACACCACCAACAGCCTGAGCGTCCCCCCCCCCACCCCCTCCTCCCTCCCTCACCCTCGCGGATCATGGCCATCCCTTGCTGCAAAGGTCGCAGTAGGGAGTGGCGGCGGGCCACGGTACACCGCCCAGTCCACGACGACCCAGCACCCTTACCCTCCGCTGATTCTCCCCCTCTGCCGACGGCACGGGCATAGGCTGTCCCTTGACCCGTCTCACCCAGCCAGGCTGGCGTGACTGTTAGCCGTCATTCCCCTTCTCGCGATTCAAACCCCGTTTCTGTTTCTTTTCATCGAGAACCAAAAAGGGCAGCTGACCGTCACGTTGAGCATGTGCGACCAATCTTGTTGGCCCCCCACGTGCCGTCCGAGTAGGGCTGCGACCGCGACATCAATCATGCGTAGCAGCATGCTGAACTGCCTTGCTGCTCTTCTGGGCGAGGCGATCCGGCAGCAGCCATCACACCACCTTCGCCTACGACGTCCGGACGCCCCAACACCGCCTCCGCAATCGTCGCAGCAACCGGACGACTGCGCGGGGATTCGCAACATGTACCACAAGCCGCCGCAGAATCGGCCGTTGAGGGTTTTGTCGCCGAGAACGCAGTGAGGATGGCAAACTCTCATCCACCAACCCGTATCACTCCGATTGTTCTGCCGAAGCTCTAACTGCCGTCCCTTCCCCCCTTAGCGCACGGAGGTGCTGTGCAGGCTGAAACAACGGAGCGGCTGTTGCTGGAAAATGTACGTGTGGAGGCCGTAGCATCAGGTTTCTAGACCACAGAGCCTCCAAGAGCGATCGGCCCTGTACGATTGTGCAGCCGGTCCCTTAAGCGATGTCCGTGGCGATGCAGAGCTTTCACTCAGGCGCCGGTGGTGGGGACACCTCCGCCGTCCCAGGCATGCTGCTGGTGAACGGCGTTGTGGATACTGGAACCTTCGCAGCAGCAGCAGCCGCCGCCGCAGCCGCGGCGACTGCCTCGAGCGGCGGCGGTAGCGGCTTCTCCTCGCTGTTCAATTCCAGACGTGCGGTACGTCGAACCCGATCTCCCCCTCCGCCCTCCCCCTCCCCTCCTCCTAGACGACAGCCCTTCCACGCCATCCTCCACTACATATGCACCTATCCCCCGCTATCCGACGCCCCCCCCCCCCGCCTGTCCCGCTTCCCCCCCTCCCCACGCTCTCCCCCGCTCTGCGCGTATCCCTCCGTTCCTGCGTCGTGTCGTCGCGCCGTCGTGCCGTCATGTCGTGTCACCGTGTCGTCGTGTCTTCTTGCCGTCGTGTCGTCGTGTCGTCTTATCGGTTCAGCATATGTGGCAAGAGCGGCACGAGTAGGTGCCAGCAGTCTATCCTGGCTGAGCAGCAAGTACACGGCAAAATTGTTGCCACCGCTTTCCCTGTGTGTCCGCAGGACACGCAGCAGCTATCGCAGAAGCCCATGGCAGCACAGGTCGGCCCCCAACAGCAACAGCAACAGCACGGTCTGCCTGACGACGAGGACGAGCTGTTGTCCGTTCTGACGGACGGCCTGGACTCCCTCTCGCTGCGTGCCGGCGGCAGTGGTGGCAATGGCGGCGCAGTGAGTACGATCAGGAGCACGAGAAGCGGCAGCCGTAGGGGCAGGAAGAGCCCCGGCCTGGGCAGGGACGGGGACGGCTCGGAAGATGGGGAGGGGGAAGACATGGATCTATTCAGTAGCATCGGAGGGCTGGAGATGGACGCCGCCCATCTTAGGGTTTCTAGGAGTCAGCATCAAAACTCGGGCGGATGGACTCCTCACGAGAAGCAGCAGCAGCTACAGCAGCAACAGTCACAGCGGGAGCAGGAGTTGGGGCAACAGCTCCTCCTCCGACAGCAGCAACAGCAGCAGCACCAACAGCAGCTGCAGCAGCAGCAGCAGCAGGAGCTGCAGCAGCAGCAGCAGCAGGAGCTGCAGCAGCGGCAGGGCGGGGAGCAAGCAGGGGAGGACATGAGTAGGGCGTGCCGGACAATCTCCGTGGCCAACGTGGACGGCGCTGTGGAGGCAGCAGACTTGCGGCGGCTGTTTGAGGTGCGTGCGGACACATTGAGAACGGTCTGTGGCAGCGGCGCGGGTGCCGTGCAAGGATGATCCGTCTTCCTCTTGCCTTCAGCCGTCGCCAACAGCTCATGCGTGAATCGTTCACTGTCGTCCGAGGCGTCAGTGTCGGTGACCACCGGCGGGTGGGTGCTCGTGCGGAAGAAGGTGCTGGCTAGGGGCAGTACCGACGTCTTTGTTTGGCGTTTGTGGCGGTTGAATGGCACTTCTTGGAGCTTCCTGCTTCTTTTTCGTGCTAACGACTTAAAGGGCTCCTCGATCTCGGTGCGCTGATGCCAGGCGGCTGCTGCGTCGGTTGGTCTGCGCTGTGTTGCGTATGCGTGCAGGCGTTTGGTGATGTGCGCTCGATGCACCGCACAGGCGGCGATGGCTACGCACGTGAAGGCAGCGGCAGTGGCGGCGTGAGCAGTGTGGTGTTGGTGTCATACTACGACCTGCGGGCGGCGTGCCACGCGTGGCGGCACCTGCAGGGCAAGCACATTGGGGAGCATGCGCTGCTCGTGCAGTTCTTGACGCAGGTGGACCCCCTGATCCCCCCTCCTTCTCCCCGTATCGCCTCTGCCACCTTACCCATTGTCCCCTTGTCCCCTTGTCCCACTGTGCCGTTGTCCCGCTGTCCACTTGCCCCATGTTCCCTTGCCCCTTTCTCCCTCTTTATCCTTGCGCATCCTAGGCCCCGGGCTGGCCCTTGACACCTTAGAAGCTATTGCCCCATCCCCCCATGTCGTCATCGCGAATGCATGGGCTGTGCGGGGCTGAGGTGTGCCGTGTGCAGGACTTGGAGCGGCTGCCTGGCATGGTGGAGGACCCGTTGCACGGCGCTTCACTGGTGCTGCTGCTGACGCACGTCGGGGGTCCATGCCCGCCGGTGGAGGAGCGGGAGTTGCTGCAGCTGGTCGGCGCGTATGGCGAACTGCGGCAGGTAACGACGTGCAGTGCTGATGAGTACCGGTCTACCAGCAAAAGAACGATCACCAGGAAGAGGAGGGAGAGGTAGAGGAAGCGGAGGAGGAGGAGGAGGAGGAGGGGAGCTGGGGGGTTGGAGGACGGTGGGGGGAGAAGTGTGAGGAGGATGAAAAAAGAGAACGCAATCAGGGCAAAAGGGAGGAGGGGGAGGAGTGGTCTGACGAGGAGTCGAGGAGGAAGAGGAAGAGGAGGAGGAGGAGGAGGAGGAGGAGGAGGGGCGAATCTGCTGGACTGGGGAGAAGGGAGTGACGGTGGAGGAGGAAGAGGCCGTAAGTGGCGGTGAAGGAAAAAGAGGAGGAGGATGAGGATGTGGAGGAGGAAGAAGTGAAGGAGGAGGAAGTGAAGGAGGAGGAGGAAGTGAAAGAGGAGGAAGTGAAAGAGGAGGAAATGGAGGAGGTGAAGGAAGTGGAGGAGGAGGAGGAGGGGGGGGGGGGG
>SZWC01010499.1:47542-67542 GCA_023375785.1 Penium margaritaceum | reverse complement strand
AATGGCCATGAAAGCCGACGGAAGTGCACTGCTTACAGTTTCGCTCCATCAGTGCGCTCCCGTGTGCATCGCTCCATACATCCGGACTAGAACACGAGACGTGATCACTCGCAGACACCCGACTCCATATGCCACTGCAGAATCGCATGCGAACAATTGTTGGACAGAATCTGGCACTGAAGAGCAGAGAAGAAAAAGGGGCACATGACTCAACCTAGATTGCGTGGATGCACGAAGACCAATAGCATGAACGCCCCACCAGAATATATTTCTGCTGAGTGCCTTTGATAGAAAACCAACCCACCGTGACCGTGTGTCCACCCACACAACTCAAATAAGGCCAGCGTCAACCCACTCATGCTCAAAGCGATTCTCCACACTGATATGTTTGGTGCGCGGAATGGCGCATGCCATCATTTTCAGTAAGGGCACACTTGTTCTTTGATTGTCACGCCGCAAAGTGGTGGAGTGAATGGGCACGCGCAGTTGCTGCAGCAGTTTGCATAACCGGGCAGCCTCACACATACCTGCACCGAGTGCAACATTATGAGGCTCGCTAAAGCTCCGCGCAACGCAGCCTTGTTTGCCGCCCTTCCATGACACGACACTCCCACCAATCAAGAAGATGAAACCATTCCGACTTCTAGCGTCTCTGCAAAGTCACTGTTAGCGAAGCCACCGGAAATGGCCGAGGGGTGTGCTTTGAAATACAACCCTATGTGTGGAGTGGAGAGTATATAGCAGACAACGTAAAGTGCGGCCTCCAGGTGACGCTCTCTTGGACACTGGGAGATCTGGGATATAAAATTGACTGCAAATGTAACATCGACTCAAGTGGTTGTGACAAGGTTCATCAAAGGCCCGATGACATGCAAGAATGCGGAGACGTCTACCTCCTCCCTCAGTTTTGACACATCTAGTGACTTCACCAGTGATTTTCCTGCTAGAGTCATCGGTTTCGAGGCAATGGGCATAGAGGTAACCATGGAGGAGAACTGCTCCCCCAGGTTGCTTGGTGAACGTGCAGTTTCATCTGCTGGAAATCTCATTCAAACTCCATCCTTAGGAAGACATGAGCTTGACCGGGGTCTTTCGTCTTAAACACGAACTGCAAAAGCCTCTTGTCAGGGTGGAAAATTGTGGGGCTGGAGGAGGCAATGAGGAGACTATCAACGTAAGCCAGTATGGCCACAAGAGGGATAGAGGGTACACTGAGGAACAAGGCTAGGTTGTGAAGAACCCAGCGATGTGAAGAACCCAGCGATGTGAAGAACCCAGCGATGTGAAGAACCCAGCGATGTGAAGAACCCAGCGATGTGAAGAACCCACGTTTCTCAATTGTGGAGGTAATCTCCTAGTACCAACAACGTGGAGATTGCCTAAGGCTATAGAGGGCATTGTGCAACCTTTACACCTTGTTAGTTCAGTTGAAGCTTCCAGTCATGTTGAGCTACATAGCTGGAAGTACTCGGGCTCTGGTGTACCGTCCCACTGGAGAAAAGGTATCTTCAAAGTTCACACCAGGGATGTGGGATAACCCCTTGGCGGTGAGGTGTGCCTTGAACTGTTTGTCATAATTGTCGAGCTTCACTTTGTGACTGTAGACGCAATTGGCCGAGACCGCCTTTCTTCTAGGGGAGTCGGCAGCATCGTGAGCCTCATGCGCTGTGGTAGGCTCAGGGGACAGCACAGAAAGCTCAGCAGCAACAATGCAGGAGGCAACATAGCCTGCCACACACATGTCAAGTGCATATGGGAAAAATCATGCTCGTTGAGGGAAGACCCAAATGCAGTGTAGGGATGTATGAAAGACACAGCCAGACAAGGGACAACCTCCCGTCGCCCCTAACTTACAGCAGTAGTAACCCTACCGTGAAATTGACCGACCTCGTGGAAGGGGTTCACTGAGTTTTTTATCAAGCGCTTCACCGTGTGCGATGCAAGGAACAACGCATGCGCCAAGCTACATCAGCTTTGTCAAATTGGTGGTGTTGCTGACTACACCTGCAAGTTTTGTAAGATCATTGCCAACTGTGGCTTTGGCTCTCTAATTGTGCTTACATAACAGAAACAACCTCAAGGATGACGCCCACGATGTGATGGTGATGCACGACCTCGCCAATGACCTATCAAGAATGATCACAATAGCGGAATGGTTTATCTCGTGTGTGCAGCAGGCTCATACCAACGACCACAATTCTTCTCGTGGTGGTTACGGAAATCGGGCCAAGAGTGAGGAAATGTCCATGGAGATTGCAGCATTACAATAGCACAAGTACAATAACTGTGACAACCGTGGCTGCATTGTGCATGGTTGACGGATTCTAAGAAGGGCAACGTCAAGGGAAAGCAGAAAGGAAAGGGGATGCAGGCCACAAAGGATGCAGAGAAAGAAGCAAAGCAGTTGGGAAACGAGGACTGGGGTAGTTGGTGTTACTCTTGGCTCCTCTCCGTCCAAACCGCCACTTGACCATCCACCCGAACGCCTTGCGGTAATTAAGGGAGTTTTTGGGGTCAAGGCAGGGGATTTGGGGTACACGGAGGAGCAGTCTGCACTTATCTTAGAGGCACAAGTGAAAGAAGTCAAGGGGAAGGTTGGAAGTCTGCTATATTGTGGCGCGAGCCACATTTTTGTGAGCATAGAGTGTACTCGGTAGGAGGAACTTGCAGTCACAAACAAGAAGCGGACCGCTACCCAAGTGGGTGACATGATTGAAGTGGGGTACCTAGCCCATCCCCTCTCCAAACGGTACCCCTCTTGCAAGAGTGGCCAAAGTTGTGTAGTTTGCACGATGTGCAAGTGTTAGTTTTTACAACTACTACTGCAGGTTTATCTTAGGCTATGCAAGAGTTTCAAAGTCAGTCTTCCATCTCACTCACAAGGGTCACGAGTGGAGTTAGGGAGTGAACAAGAAGCCTTTGAAATTTTTAAAATAGCTCTCACCTTGCCCTTAGCCGATTGCGGCCATAATTTTGAAATGGCAATGGATGCATCAGACTTTGCCATTGGTGGTATCCTTTTGGCAACGGGTCGAAGCCTGTTGCCTGCTACTCACAGAAGTTGCATGGAGTGGAGTTGAAATGCGCCACTCGTGACAAGGCGATGCTAGTTGTGGTTGCAGCCTTCAAGAACTGAATGTGCTACCTCAAGGCACGGAAATGCACTGTCTACACCGACCACCATGCAGTGAAATACTTCAAGACGCAGCCGGACTTGAGATAACTGCAAGCGCGTTGGGTGGAGTATCTCAAGTCACACTTTTATTACAAGATCGTGTACCGACAGGGTCGCATCAACCTAGATGACGCACTCTCATAGCGACCAGACCTGATCATAGGGGTCACATGTCTCACCATCCACGAGGATGCCTTCCTGATGAAGCTCTTCACAGAAGTATGACGCTCAGAGTTTTTTTCAAAGTGCCTTATTGGCAACGGCACAGCACGCAACAGGTGGTGGTTCACATGGTGACGGCGCTTTGGCAGCTGAATTTGGGGGAATTCCATTACATTGGCCTGAGTGGTCATGTCTCTACCAACAATATCTTGAAGACGGTGGCTGTCTTTGTTTGGTGGTCCACCATGTCCTCGAAGGTGGCTGAATTTTGCCTGAGTTGTGATGCATGCCAACGCCAAAAAGGAGGGAAAAGATCTTAGATTTCCTCCGACCCTTGTTCATTCCCGATAACCCGTGGTAGAACATCTCTGTGGACTTCATCATTGGCTTGCCCGAGACAGCAAAAGGTCAAAATGCGGTGTTTGTGGTTGTGGACCGCTTCAACAAAATGGTGCACTTCATTGCGACGCATGATATCGTGAGCACGGATGGAACAATTTGGACATTCCTTAAACATGTGGTGTACCTCTATGGTTTGTTGTAGTCTATTGTGACCGACTGTGATTCACGCTTTACGAGCAAGTTCTAGAAGGAACTCGTGTAGCAGTACGGAAACAAGGTGTAGCTGTTGACCAGTTCTCATCCACAAACTAACGGGCATAAGGAGCGGAAAAACGGGACTACGGAGAAGATCTTTTGTACATTGGGTGATCTGGATGAGAGAGTGTAGAACCAGTGGTTACCGGTTGCTGAACTGGCATATAAATCCACCACGTCCATCTCCATCGTCAAGACACCTTTTGAGGTGGTGAAGAGGATGGTGCCAACCACACCCCTTGCTTCACATGTCGCAAGCAACCTGCCCACGGTAGAGTCTATTGGATGTGGATAAAAGAGATTTGGATAACAATGCAGCAAGCATTGGAAAAAAACTTTAAGAGCAGCAGACAGTGCAAACTGACCGCCGACGTGCAAATGCAATTCTCAAGGTCGGTGATTGTGTGCTTCTTAATAGCGTCCACATCAAGTTACGTGAGATCTCTTCAAATAAATTGAAACCCTGATGGCTTGGCACGTTTGAGGTACTCAAAATATGGCCATCCGTGGTGGTGCGATTGGCTTTTCCGCCTTCCATGCCCATCCACAACGTGTTCCACATCTCTAAGCTCAAGTTCTATGATGATCTGGCCGAGCACTTCCCTGGCCACAATTATGAGCCTTCCCATTTGATGACCGTTGAGGACGAGCAAGAGTTTGAGGCGGAGGCCATCCTTAACCACCATCATCATGGCTAAGGATGGGAAAACCTAGTCAAGTGGCAGGGCTATGACTTGGTCCACAACTCATGGCAGTGGGCCTGCAACTTTAATGTTGGAAGGGTGTATGCCACCCTCCGAGAGTGCCAAGAGTGAACTGGGACGGCTTGTTTAAAGGGGAGGGTAGTGTAAGCCAAATAGTGCCAACAATACTGGCTATGACTTGGGACTTCCTTGAATGTGTAATGTGAGTATGGATAAATTATGCCAAGAATAGTGTCGATCCATCAAGAATCAAGGAAGTTATGCAAGGGGAAATGTTGCACCAGCAAAGGGGGAAAACAGTGAAAATAATTCATCCCCAAGTACTAGGGCTCGACCCTTGGAAGACCTAACGAGGCCGAACCGTGCCTTGGAGTATGGTTAGTCAATGAATCAAGGATCATTGAAGGCCATGGACACTTCGGAAGGGTGCTCTTATGTATTATTACCAGGAAGGACATTTCGGGCAGCAGCCACCGCCACTAGTGCTGCCAGAGGAAAATTGTTGTGGTTCATGAAAATGGGCTTAATCTTGGCTGGTCCGCCACAGAATGATGTGATTGTTGGTGTGTGGGAAAGCTGGAAAGATGTGCTATGCAATAATTATCATTACTAAATCATACATAGCTGCACATTCCTCGGTGATCTTGGGTTGCCTAGGACGTGTTATCATGTGTTATAGTCATAATTGAATAAGGGTAGAGTTTACTACCACTTTTCTACACATGGTCCCGTGCTCCCACAAGAAGATTCTACTCTTCTGTATACAATGTAAGGTGTGCATTGGTCTCCCTTCGATCGTAGTTGCCGCCGGGTGGTGCTTGCACCCTTCTGTTGAGGCTAGCATACCATGCCCCATTTCAAACTAATCAGTACTTCAGAGGGTATTTTCCCGAGGAATTGACCTTAGTGCTATCTGTGCAATGCACCATCGATCGCAAGACCGTTCAGAAGGTAGGGAGCAAGCCCACTACAAAGGGGCTCTTCTAGATGAGCAAACATGAGGTGATCAAGCTTAATCGTCTGCTACAACAGATGCTCGGATAGGGAGTCATCCTTCCATCCCCATTACCATGTGTAGGACTGTTTTCTTTTAAGAAGAAGAGAATGTGCGTGGACTACCAGACATTGAATAAAATTGCCATCAAGAATTGCTATACTCTTCCGTCAGTAGAGAAGCGTTTCCACCAGCTCGTAGGGACAAATATGTTCTAGAAGATATACCTATGAAGAGAATACCACCAGATATGCATAATGTATGAGGACATTGAGAAGAGAGAATTCCACACTCGCTACAAACACTTCAAGTTCACGGTCATGTCGTTCAAATTCACAAATGCCCCAGTGATATCTATGGCACCAATAGATACCATTTTATGTCGTGCCTTGATGAATTTTTTGTCGTATATCTTGACAACATTCAAGAATACAGCCACATGCCAGTGGAGCACCATGGGCAATCTCTGAAATGTCCTCAAATTTTGCAAAGAGAGAATTTCTCTACAAAATTTGTGAAGTGTGACTTTGGTCGCTGTATGATTGAATATCTGGGCACCATCATCAACGGCACACACATCACGATGGAACCAAGAAATATGTGTGTAGTTGTCAATTTGCCGATGCACACCAGCATTCAAGATTTCCAAGTCTTTTCAGATTTTGTACTTACTACCATTCATTTATACAAAATCACAGCAGAATGTTGGATCCTTTCACCAATCCCAGGCATAAAACTACCAAGTGGAGATGGGAGGAGAGCTAACACAAAATTTTCAATTCTATGAAAAACACTCTGACCTCAATGCTAGCCCTACAACTGTTTGGTCCAACAGTGGACTACATCATGGCCACCAACACGTTAGATTGAGCAATCAGAGTGGTGAGTTATCTGGACTGACCACCATGCACTTGAATACTTCAAGACTTAACCGAATTTGAGCCATTGACAAATTCTATGTTGGAGTTCCTCGCGTCCAACTTCGACTACGACATCGAGTACTGGCTTAGAAAAGCAAATCCAAAACATGTTCTCTGTTGATGGATGGACGTGATGGCTTAGATCAATGCATTTCAAGTTAAATTAGGTTTCGTACCTCAAGAGACTGTCTTGAGAGGATTACCAAGAGTTTGGTAGGTGTATAAGATTCGGGAAACGATCTACCCCTACTGGCGACGACAATGAATCCGCCAAGTCACCGTACCACTTTAGCAAGAGCTACAGAGAGTGCTATTGGTGCAGCCAAGGCACAAGTGAAGGTGGACAACTTGGCAATAACAAGACAGAAAAAAACTCATAAAACTTACTTATGGGGAAATGTGCAAATGGACATTGCAAACTGCTGCAACAAGTGTGCTATGTGTTAAAGCCATGAGTCGAGATGAGCAAAATCCCTTGAGTTTTATTTGAGTGCTACCAGCCTTGGAGGACCCATGATCGGACATCTCCATGGAGTTAAAGACGAGTTTGCACGGCAAGGATTTGACGTAATCAACGTAGAGGTTGACCACTCCTTGAAGATGTCACAATTCATCTCAACTACAACAATGGTTGTCGCTGAGGGAACTTGACAGCTTTTCCTCAACAACATCCTCCAACTAGATGGTATCTCCTCCTTCATCACAAGTGACAAAGATGGGAAGTTTACTTTTAAGCAGTGGCACAAGCTGATGACTCACTATGGCAAGCGGATCGAACTGTTGGGGGCCTGCCATCCTTAGAGTGATGAGCAGATCGATTGAACTAATCTGATACTCAAACAACTACTCCAAACTGTATGCAAGCAACGTGGCTCTTATTGGATGGTCAAGCTACCAATCCCCGAGCTTGCATACAACTTTGCAACCCCCGCAACAATGGATGAAATAATCTTTGAGTTTGTTTACCGGAAACAACCTATGTCCTTAGCATATTTTCAATTTTGAGCAACCTACTAGCAGTCAACATCCAGCAACGTCATAGCATCTTGGACAAGACGTGTCAGTTGCTTGTGAAAACACAAGCAACAGTGAAGCGACCTGCCAAAAAACATTGGACAGACATTGGACAGAGTAAATGATCACGTCCTACTCAGCTTGGCGAACATCAAGCTCTAAGGAAAGGACCATGAACTTTAAATCTGAGTGGTTGGTACTGTTTATCATCAAGGAGATATAGACACCTGGTGTCACCAAGCTTCAACTACCTGAAAGCATTGCTATCCACCCAGTGTTCCACATCATCAGTTTATTACTCGATTGGGGTCCAAATGAGAAATTCTTGACAAATATGTAACTTCACCACCACCTTTCAAAAAAGACAAGGGTATGTATTATGGTGTAAAGGACATCCATGGATACGGATGACGACGTAAGTTAATGGAGTACCTTTTCACGTGGCAAGGCCACAACACATTGCACACAAGCTGGGAGTCTTACGACAACCTACGGGACGTCTCTTAGTATATCGTCCACTATTTTAGGTGGAATTGACCGACATCATGCAAAAAATAGGGACATGGAGGCTAAGAGTGGGATGGGGAGGGGATTGTTGTGTCCTTAACGTGCACGAGTCATTGAACTCAGCGGGTGGGAATTTTCTATTTTCATATTCATATCCCAACGAGTGACGCCTTACGGATTTTCATGGAAATTGGTGGTGGAAATTTTGGCCAACTACCTTGACCTCCAATGTTCGATTACAGAATATGACAACATATCTGACCCCAATCCAAAGATGGCAAGAGAATTATCACAGAAGCTATCGATATTTTGATACTTTTTATTGGGTTATTGACCGTACAATAATTTTTTGGTGTTACGTCACTTACGTGCACGAGTCCTTCAACTCTGCACGTGGATATTGTCTTCATTACCTTCATGGCTCACCACACCTAAGGACTTTTCCACCGACCGGCCAAGGGAATTTAGGACAACTTCCCTGTCCTCCGGCGTTCCTTTCCAGAAACTGACAACTTTGACCACTTTCCATAATTATCAATAGAACTATCGCGAGTGCATCAATGTTTTGATATTACTTAGTTGCCTTCCCAATGGCATTAGAATATTAGAAAACCGTGCCTCAACATTCTTGAAACCCCCTGACTTCTTGACTTAGTTTCTCGCAGCAACCTCTCACGATGCTACATCACACACGTCGCTCGTCTTGAGCACCCAAGGCCCTAAGTATATCTCATTCTTTTCCTTTGGTCATGTATGTATGCACTTGACAGTTCCAATACTTCTAGTCCAAGTACACTTATTACAAATTACAAATTCTCAAATTGGTCCCATTTCTTGAAGCCTCTTCTACTCTACACCTCATCCATCTGAACCATCCATGTTTTGCTTGGCGTAACACTTTGTACGAAAAATGTAGTGGTGCACGAGGGGCATCCAACGCATTTACTAGAAGGCAATAAACTCATACAAATCATAAGCACATACACACCGGCTAGAAGATCATAGACCACGCAACAATGACAATGCACTGAGCGAGGACACTTGGCAATGAGTAGCAGTCAACGGCAATGCCTTGAACTCTCACAGAAAACCACGAAATGTTAGCAGGTATCTTGGTAAGTGGTACATCTTCCATGACTTCAAACATAGTGGAGTACGAGGGGTAGCAAACAAGAAGCACTCAATTCTTTGAGAAACGCTCTGACCTCTGTCCTAACCTTAAGATTGGAAGATCCAATGATGGACCACATCATGGCCACCGATGCGTCTAATTAAGAAATTGGAGCCATTCTCCTTCAATACAATGGCAGTGGAGAACAACCGATCACGTTTATATTGAGAGAACTGCACAGGACAGAGCTGAACCATGTGGCGTACAAAAAAGAATTATCGGCAGACGTGTACATGTTGAACATATAGTGGTGCCATCTACAATGCCGATGGTGTGTCGTCGGCTCTGACCACCGCACACTCCAATATCATAACACACAGCCGAATCAAAGTTGTCGAAAAACTTGATGGATAAAGTTCTTTGAGTAAAAATTCAACCACAATATCAAGTACCGATAAGGAACACTAAATACTCTCAGTTGTCAATCAGACTTGATGGGTGAGGTCAATGCATTTCTTGTTGAACAAGATTCGTGTTTCACGAAGCTGTTCGCAAAGGATTCCGAGGATTTTTGCAGGTATAAAAAACCATTTTTTGTTTGATAATCCCTATTAATGAAGATGATTTACTCGCTAGGTTGCCATACTCCAGAACAACAAATCCGATGGATGCACATGGAGGAATACCATGACACTAGTCCAGGTGGACACTTCAACGAGGATTAAACTCCCAAGAAACTTGCAACGTGCTATTGGTGGGACAAGATGTAGCATGACATTGCAAAATACCATAAGACTTACAATGTGTGTCAATACCATAAGTGAAGATGAACCAATTACCTGGATTTTCTTGAACCACTAATTGTTCCAAACAAATCATGGGCGGACATCTCCATGGACTTCTCGATGGATTTTCTTGTCAGAACCAGGGGTTTTACGCAGTACTCATGGTGGTCGACCGGTTCTCAAAAACGTTTCACTTCATTCCGACAAAAATCATGGTCAAAACTGAGGGGAAAGTGTTGCTGTTCCTAAACAATGTTATCCGAATAAACACCATTCCCTCCTCCATCTCCAGTGACAAGGATGGACAACTCACCAACGGATTCTATCGATAGCTGATGCCTTGCTACGGCCATCGAATCCATCTATAGAAAATTTTTCATCCCCACACCGATAATGAGACTGTGGGCACCACTCAGACGCTTGAACAACCGCTTTGCGCTCCGTACAAGCCACATGGCATCGACTATGGGGTCAACTATCAAGATCGCTTACAACTGTGCAACATCTGCCGCCACCAGAAAGATCTCATTTGAGGTGGTATTTGGCAAACTGTGTGTCTAGTCTCCTACGCGCTTCATATAACGTATTTTGGACTGCGCTATCGTGTAGACTCCTCTCTGGTTGTTGAAGGCTATACATATATCGATTGTGTACATGACACAGATGCCCGTAGTTGGACAGGTTGCATCTTTCTTGTTGGTGGGACAGTTATTTCATAAAAAGGATTGAAAAATAAGGTTGTGTCGCACGTAGCTTGAGTGAGGTTGAGTACCTAGCACTCGGCATAGGCATGTGTGAGAGCGTCTGGATCTCTTTCTTGATGCAGTAGTTGCGTGTCCCCATCTTCTGCATCACCCTGTAGTGCAACAATTTAAGCACAAAAGCAATCGCTAATCATGATGGCATGCACCATACTCGAGCAAAGTACACCACAATTAAGAATCTCTTTGTCAAGAGCGCGTTGCTGCCAGAGCCGTTCAGGTTGTCTGGGTTGATACTTGTCAACTGTGTGTAAACTTCATCACTAAAGCTCTCATTACTGGCATGTTGAAGGCGGCATGCTGTTGGCTTGCTGCACGCTTGTAATGTCCCTAATTGATGTGGATGCGCCTTTCTTTTTCTCATGAGTCGTGGTCTCTTGTGGCATGGGCGTGTGTGGCTAGCGAGGTCATGGCATCCGGTAGACTGGGCTACCCACACGAGTAGCTCGACGTGGGACCCAGCCGCCACCCCAGGGTTGAACCGAACCAGTCGAAAAACCATTGCCATGGTTTTCTCACACTCCGACATAGCGGTGAGTGTGGCCCCATAGGATCAGCAACTCGGTGCTCAACACAATCACTCATAGCTAGGCATGCATATTGACATGAAAACCATTTTGACCATGAGCCTATGTAGATGCATGTCTCCCTGTGTGCGACTCTCCAATGTTAGATCAGTCAATGGTATGCACAACATGCTGAAACCAGCCATTGTACTCTGATGCACATCTGGACATGATGGAGCTTACGCCAATCCTGCACCTGGCTGAGACGCCATAAATGCTCAGTCCACCATGTGTGTGCCTTGAGCTTCATGTCAGTTTAGTCACCTGCAGTGATGATGTGTGTATATGGGCGGAGTCAAGAGGTCACATGCGGGTCTTATAGGCACAACCAACACTCCCCCATGACCCACAGACGAACACCCCACACACCACTGAGAGCACAGCAGTACAAAGCTGCACCAATGAGAGCAACTGTCAAGGAGCACTCACATAAACCAGGAGTATCAAGTGCACGTAGAAGACCGAAAGCATGCACAACAGCAGTGAAAATCCCACTGCTAAGAGCTTTGGTGAGAAATTCTGCACACTGCTGATGGATGTTGACCTAGACAACCTGAAATTCTCCAGCGGTAATGCGCTCACTTACAAAGTGGTGCTCAATGTTGATGTGCTTAGTGCGCAAGTGACGCATGCCATCATACTCAGCAATTGCCTTGGTGTTTTTATTGTCGTAGCTCAGTGTGATAAAGCGCATGGATACACGAAGCTGTTGCAGGTGGCGGGACAACCACACACTTTCACACGTACCTGCACCAAGTGCTACGTGCACTGCCTCACTGGAGTTGCAAGCAAAACATCCCTGTTTTTTACTCTTCCAAGAGATTGCAGTCCCACCAACAAGAAAGATGTAGCCAACCGACTGCGGGCGTCTGTGTCATGAGCCCAGTCACTCTCAGTGTATCCGTCAACGACCACAGAGAGATGTGCTATGTAGCACAGCCCCACATGCGCTGTGGACAACACATAGCAAAGTACACAGCGTGCTACATTGAGGTGCCTATGACAAGGCTACTGGGAGAACTGAGCCAGGAAGTTGACCGAGAAGGCCACATCCGCTCAGGTGGTGGTAGCGAGGTATATAAGAGACCCGATGACATAGAGGTAGTTGGTGACATTGACAAGCTCTCCTAGCTGGGATGTTTCAAGCGACTTCAGCAGGCGTTGAACTGCTGGAGTCATTGGTCTGGATACAGCGGGGGTGTCAATCAACAAGGAGGCGAAGAAGTCCCCCAGGCTGCGTATGTAGGCAGCTTGCTAGATGTGTAGTGTGTGACGCTTGCAATCACGCTCAAGTTCCATGCCAAGGAGCACTCGAGCGGGACCCAGGTCCTTCATCTTGTATGTGGGCTGCAGGAGGGACTTCACTGACTGCACATCAGCAGGACTAGGCGAAACAATGAGGAGGTCGTTGACATAGACCAGAATGGCCACAAAAGGCTCCAAGGGTACTCTCATACAGAGTATTGGACTAGCGGTGCTATTGCGGTAGCCATCTCACCCAAGAGTAGAGGAGATCTCCATGTTCCAATAGCAGGCCGACTGCTTGAGCCCGTATAGGGCCTTACGTAGCCGCCGGACCTTGTTCATACCGTCATTGAAGCAGTGAGGTTGTACCATGTAGTTCTCCTCATCCAGTCGTCCGTGTAAGAATATGTTATTGACCTCCATCTGCTCTAGTTCTGAGTCATGCTGGATGACTAGGCTCAAAAGAGCACGTGCGGTGGTGGATCGCTCGACTGGAGCAAAAGTCTCATTGCAGTCAATGCCTGGAACCTGAGATGATCCTTGGCAGTGAGCCTAGCCTTGTATCTGTCGAATTTTCCGTCTGGCTTCAGCTTGCGCTGGATAACCCAGCGGGCCGACACAGCCTTGCGACTTACTAGAAGATCGACAAGTTTAGAGACCCCAAGGTTCTTTGAGGGAGGCGAGCTCCTCCTGCATGACCTTCTCTTAGAGGTCAGCATCGTCTGCCTCACGAGCCTGTCAAATAGTGGTATGCTCTGGGGGAAGAGAGGGCAGTCCACTCGCCGCAAAACAGGTGACGACATAGCTAGCGACAGAGGCCTCAAGGGCACTATGGAACTCGTGGGCCACGAGGGCATAGCCCACAGCCGAGTTAGGGTGGACGACGCTGATAGCAACTCTGAGTGCATCCAGATCAGTAGGTCTCGCGAAAGAACCAGCAGCGGTGGAGGATGCACTGGAACGAGTGCAACAGTGAGAGGGCTGAGAAGCACAGTACTTGAGCAAAGTCGCTGTCCGCGAGTGTATGGCTCTGACCAAACTAGAGGGGCATGCAACACAGGAGGGGATTCTGTCACACCAATGGGCGCTGAGGTCTACAGAGCAGGCGTCGGAGATGAGTCATGAGTAACGCACAGGGATAACTGTGAAGACACATCAGCAGGGAGTTGTGTCAGAGCCCTGAGGGTGTTGACCTGGACTTAGAGGACAAGGAGGGAAAAGGAGCCGGCGACAACTTTGGGGAAGTTTCAGTCAGAGAATCGGATGGTGAGCGGTGGAAAGTGTCAATGACAGGAGAAGAGGGAGAAGAAGGATACATGGGAGAAGGGACCAAATCAGCGGGAGAAGGAGGTGTTTCTACAAGACCGGAGGTGAAATAGACCCACCCTTCCAAGCTAACAAAGTGAGGACAGGGAAGGGGGTGGAGCAACACAAGACAGGTCATGGGGAAAGACATCCTCGAAGAAGAGAGCCATGTTTTGGACATGGCAGAGACACCGTCGAAGGTGCACAGGCGTACATGGGAATTGAGGTTCCCTGTCACGAAGGTCATTCGGGAAGCCAGACAGCAGCGACACATCCCCAGACGCGAGCAAGGTGCAGGTCAGCCCTATGTCCAGACTAACGTTCATAAGGGGTGACGTGACGAGGAAGTGGACCGTGGGGGGGTGCCCCCCACGGTCCACTTCTACGGTCCACTCCACTTCACGGTCCACGGCCCAAGGTTCTATACCCAGGTCATGTAGGACATAGCCTCAAAGGAGAAGAGGGGAGGAAGGTGAGAGGCACTGAGATGAGTATGAATACCATCAGTAAGGGTCCTGTTCCAGCGTTCAGAGATGCCGTTTTACCGAGGTGTGTAGGGCGCCGTAGGCTCCATACACATCTCATGGGATGTAAGGAAACAGACAGTGGCTCCCATGAATTACTGCCCACGGTCACAACAAAAGACACGAAGACGGCGACCACATGCGAGTTCGGCCTAGGAGAGCCACTTCTCAAGGGTGGAGCAGATGCCACTTTTTTTGCTTTAGAGCAAAGATCCAACGCATGTAAGAGAAGTCATTAGTGAGACAGAGGACATAGCGACCAACCCCTCCCAAGAGCCTCGTGAGGAAGGGGCCCCATGGCATCTGGGTGTAGGAGGTCAAGGGGATGGGAGGTACATGACTCAGACGAGGAGAATGGGGACCAATATATTTTACCCTGAGCACAGTCAAGGAATTCAATAGGGCATCGAGCAGGAAAGGTGGCAGCATAAAGACTATCACCAGGAAGTACATGAAGTAGGCTCTCAATGGTGGCAGTGTGAATATGGCACAGACGGCGATGCAACAGCTACATGTGTGCACGAGAAGCGGAGCGAGTAATGTGAACGTGGGCAGAAGTGGCAGGGACAATGGAAAAGGAGGGAACATGGAAGAGGCGATCACAGCGGGTATCCTGTAGCAAGATGCGACAAGAAATGCGATGAGAAACGAAGACAATTCCTTTTCTAGAGGAGAATTCCATGCCGTGGTCATCGAGTGCCATGACAGATAGAAAACTTAACTCAAGAGAAGGAACGTACTGCACATCAGGCAAGAACAGTTCCCCTCTGGGTTCAACAAAGCGAACGACCCCAATGCCCTGAACAGGAAGGGCTTGGCCGGAGCAAGTGCGAACAAAGTGGACAGAGCCAACAGGACCAAGCGAGACAAAGGAGGAACGAAACGCGGTCATGTGATTGGTGGCTCCGGAGTCAAGAATCCAAAATCCACCTGATATACAAACATTCATAGGATAAAAAATGACTATGGCAAGAGCTGCATGCGGCTGAAGACGCTTACCGCAAGCGGCAAGGCAATGCGGCAAGTGAACTGACTGCCACTTCTCAATCCACTAGACATCATCAGGAAGACACCCTTGGACATGACCAGACGCTGAAGCAGGCAAGGCCCCATCAACAGCACACGCAAGTGACTCCGACCCTGAACACCCACTCTCACCTCCCTAGTCACGGAGATGATGCTGATGGACAGCGTGGGAGAAGGCAGCATCCAGCTGGTGGTCATCCTCAGGCGAATAAGGGGTGATGAAAACACCGGAGGAGGGACGCCGAGATGAGTAGACGAGAGAGGCCCACGTCGAAGGAGAGTTTGGACCAGAGGGAGGACCATAGTAGACTGCTTCCCATACCCTGGGAGCCAACTCCCAGGGGTAAGGCGATCGGGATGGTGATGCAGCGGTGCTTTAGGCTGGAGCATCGGTGGACACAGGCGAACAACGAACGGCTTGAGCTGTAGAGGTGGTGGCGCATAGGAGTGTCCAGAGCTGCTGGTAGAGCATGCTCAATGCATCCTCATCGTCGACGCTAGACGGTCGTTGTCTAGTGGCCCTGGACACTTCGGTGCAGAGTGGCCTGTAGCTTCATAGTTCCAGCACGTAATGATGCTGGGAGAAGACGTGGAAGAGAGGGAGCTGTTCGACCCCTTCCCTTTCCCATGGCCGGCCGAACCACTGGTACAGGAGCCTCTGCCACCCTTGCCCTTACCTCGATCACGACCAGTTCCCCCTTTCCCCTGACGGAGAAGAGAGGTGGCCGATGTGGAGTGTGAGGAGACGAGGTAGAGGCATTCGAGAAAGAAGGGAGTGAGGTGGTGGCAGCTGAGACTAAGGCACAATGAATATATTCGTTCTGCAGAACGCTCCACCAGTCTGTAAGACGCTAGGCAGTGAACTCCTAGAGGGCACCAATGCCGGGCGGAGCATCAACAGGGATCGGGTCTGATACGAGATGGTCGAGCTTGGAGGCATTCACCTCCTTGAAGATGTCAAAAATATTAGGGATGAGGCTGTTGATGATGGAGAGAACTACAGGAAGCTGTCAGGTGCCCCTTGCCAAGGTCATGCAGCAGGCAAAGACTATGGGCCTAATAGGCATCCGCAGTCTCATCAACATGCATAGACATCGTGTTGAACTACACAGTCAGAACACTCTATTCGGCGTGGCCTGTGACAGTAGTGCGACGCTTTATGAGGGCATAAGCGCCAATGGGGTCAGGCGTGAGGCGTGTTGTGTCAGCAATGTAGGACTCGATGTCATCAGTGAGATCATCGGGTTCATCACAAATGAGAGCACAGGCAGAACGTGCAGACTCAGCATAGGTGGGAACAAAAGGGGGCTTAGCTGAGGGATTTGGTTCCTGGTAGTATTCCCAAAGCTGTTCACCTTGTGCCCATGCACTGAAGCAATATTCCCAAGAAAAGACGGTGAGGTTAGAAGTGAAATGGGGCACTGCTGAGTCAAAGTCAGGTTTGTGATGCGGGGTTTATGCAAGTACTTTGGCAGTAGCTGTGCCAGCAACAACGATGGCGAGAGGGCTCGAGGTGAGAGAGCCAGAGGCATCAGATGTTGAAGCAGGTGAAGTAGAGAATGGAGCAGCAACTCCAGCAATAGTGGAAGCAAAGGGCATGGAGTGCAGAGCAGGCTGTAGGCGGTTGAGGACGAGGTCTACTATGTGGTCAGCAAAAGTTTCCTGGTCAGCCTGTTCATTACGCAAACTCTCCTCTGCATTGCGATGTGCTGTGAGAGAGGCTTGGAGAGCCGTGCGTTCTCATTGCACTTTTGCCTGTAGTGCGGCGTACAGATCATCATCAACAGGCATGATGAGCACGTGACATGTCTGCCAGAAAAAAATTGCCAGACTCTCTTGTCCCAGTTGGCGTGGGGATGTATGGTGTGTGTGGCACTCAAGGCAGTGCTGCAAGGCAACGGACTTGAATGCATAAACACGACTATACAAAGAAAAGAGGAAGAGAGGGGGGAAAGAGGTGAGTGTGCCAAGCTCACCCGATCTAGTGGTGCAAGTCAAACAGGGATGGGAGCGTAGCTGCTGCTGAAGTTGCGATGACCGCTACAGAAGAAGACGTCGAAACAATGAGATAGGCGACCCTAGTTAGAGCTGCACCAGTGAGGGTGGAGATGGCCACTGTAGTGGTGAAGAGAACGCGAACATGATGGCCAAGTGTCGATGACGAGGCTTTAGATGACACCTAAGCTCTAGAGGAATGGATGGAGACGACTGCACTAGAGAGGGAAGTGGCTGCTGCAGCTGCTGTGCCGGCTGCTACTAAGTCTGATACGGCAGTTACCTGTGTTGCAATGTTGACTACGGCTGATGCAAGAGGTCCCTAATTGACTGTAGCAGCTGTGTAAGTCTCAATGGCCCTAACAGCAGCAGTGCTGGCAGGGGCACATGCAGCACGTGCTGTGGTAGTAAAAGTAGAGGAGACATAATCACTTTAGAAAAGCGGAACTTCAAGAACAGAAAAGACGTCGGTGGATGCTGAGGAGGCAGCCACAGAACTTGAGGTTGCTGGAGACATGGTACAACAAGGAGGGGAAGATCTCAGAGCTGCTACTGGTGCCGTTGGTGCTGCTGGTGCCGCCCCACCAGGGACTGCACGCAGACTCTGCCAATGCGTCCTATGGGCAACGGGAGAGCTTATAGGTAATTGAGGAGAACGCTGATCTCGTGGCGGTCCCATGGCTGGCACGTTCTGCACGGTTGGCGAGTTGTCGCAAGCGGACTGGCAGCGGGCGGCCTACTCGGCTGCGTCTGCACGAGCCTAATCAGCAATAGGGTCGTAGTCCTCTCTTGGCTAGTACCCTGGACCCTGACGAAGGCGGCAAGAGACCACACCTCGCGCTCCGCCTGCTCCTTGTAGTATGTGAACTCCTCTTCGATGCGATAATGCTCACATGTGGCCATCGGAGAGATAGGGATCGGCTCCGTCAAGGGCAGAGAAGCCAGTGTGGTGGCAACGGCCGCAAATGCGGCTGCTACTGCTGCTCCTGAGGGTCAGAATTGTTGAGCCGTGGGATTGAAGAGCAGCAGAGCTGCGGACTGAGGCAAAGCGAAGCAGCAAAGCTGTTGACTGCGAAGAGTCGAAGCAGCAGAGTCGCGGTGCTGCGGAGAATATGGAGCTGCAGACTGCAGATCTACAAACATGCGAATCTGTGAAGCTATGGCTCCGAGGCTGTGGAGCTGTGGAGCTGTGGTGCTGTGGAGCTGTGGAGCTGTGGAGCTGAGGAGTTGCAGGGCAGCAGGGCTACTTGCTGCGAAGAAAGGAGAGCCGCAGAACCGTGGTGCTACAGAGAATGCGGAGCTGTAGGCTGCAGATCTGCGGAGTTATGGTTCTGAGGCTGTGGAGCTGTGGCGTTGCGAGGCTGAGGAGTTCTGGAGCAGCAGAGCGACCGGCCGAGAAGGAAGAAGAGTTGCAAAGCAGCTGTGCTGCGGAGAATGCGGGGATGCAGACTGCGGATCTGTGGGGCTGCTGTGAGCCGAGACCAAAGTGCCTTGGCTCCATGATGGTGTAGTGCTCCTGTAGAGAGGAGCTGTGGAGGTGTGGTGCGAACGCGTGGGAGACGTTGCGGCCGCGAGAATGCCGCCGCGAATGTTGCTTGTGCCGCACTACGTGAAGGCCTAGGATCGAAGGGGAGGAGGGGGTTGTCCCTCCTGCTCTAATACCAGTAGGTAGTGCTAACTGCTGGCTTAAGCCGCCTAGCATGCAAGAGACAAGGGACAAGAATCCTTGTGTGTGAAGTTAGCGAAAGTTAACAAGTGCAGGAGTCAAGCTAGCGAGGTCATGGCATTCGCTAGACCGGGAAACCCACAGGAGTAGCTCGACGTGGGGCCCGGAGGCCACCCCTGGGTCGAACCGAACCGGTTGACAAAACGTCGTCGTGGTTTTCTCCGGCATAGCCGTGAGTGTGGCCCCGTAGGATCAGCAACCCGGTGCTAAACACAATCACTCCTCGCTAGGCATGCATATCGACATGAAGAAAACCACATCGACCACGAGCGTATGTGGATGCATGTCTCCTTCTGTGTAACTCTCCAATGTTAGATCAGTCAATGCTAATCACAACATCCTGAAACCAGCAATTCTGCTCTGAGGTGCATCTGGACATGATGTAGCTTGCACCAATCCCGAAACGCTCAATCCACCATGTGTGTGCCTCGAGCTTCGCGTCAGTTTTGGTCACCTACAGTGATGATGTGTGCACATGAGCGCAGTCAAGAGGTCAGGCACAACCAACAGCACTATGATAATCCGAAACACCCACTGCTTCACCACATTGAATTAAACATTCCCAACTTCCAGATTCCTCATTAACTTTAAGTCCCGATGACTTGATTGCGACCTGAGTTCAAAACCCTGCAAATTTCTGGGGCCAGAAAAGTTGTCTCGAGGAACTGTTCCCTGAGTGCAATAGGACACCACGTCTCTTGCATCCAGATACCAAAACATCTTTGTAAGATAGAATTCCTTGTGTTTTTAGCTCGCTACATATATTCATGCTTCACACAAGCAGCGCTGAAAACGCCTCACGCAGAGCCATCCTCACGCAGAGCCATCCTCACGCAGAGCCATCCTCACGCATAGCCATCCTCACGCAGAGCCATCCTCACGC
>SZWC01010499.1:6849-30742 GCA_023375785.1 Penium margaritaceum | reverse complement strand
ATGCTTCGGCGACCGCAGCACCAGGGCAGGAGGGCAGCATCCACAACGAAGTGCATGGAGGACGGGCAAGGATGGGAGAGAAGACGACTGGGCGGAACAGAGAGAGAGAGAGAGAGAGAGAGAGAGAGAGGGCGGGCGACCAGGTTGAGGTGAGTGAAGGGAGGAAGACTCACCGTTGTCCCTGCTCCTCCAGCTGCTGCTGCTGCTGCTGCCTCAAAATCTGTCGCTGCTTCTGCTGCTGTGATGGCGAGGAGGAGGACACCTCGTGCGCGGAGGCGTCGGGGGGAGGTGGCGGCGAGGGCGAGAAGAGCAGGCGCTGCCACACGTAGAAGTAGAACAGCAGCAGCCCGGTGGCCCACAGCACGTGCTCCGCGCGAATGGGACCCCACAACCCCTCCTGCTGATGGTGGTGGTGGCCGCTGCGGTGGGGTGGTTTGCGGCCCTGGTGGTAGTGGCTCGAGGTCCCCCGCCCGCTGCCACTGCCGCTGCTGCTCCCGCCGCTGCCGCTGCCGCCGAGCCCGCTGAACGCACCGAACCCGCTTACAGGCGCGGGGGCCATCTGAGATCTGCGCCGGCCGAGAAGTTGGCGCTGCTGCTGGGGCTATGCTCCTCCGAAGACCCACTGCCGCTTGCGACCTCGTGACACCCAGTACGGCTTACCGCCGGCAGTTTGTCCTGCTCTGCCGACTGCCGTTCTGCTTTGTCGGCTACGACGTTAATGCTGGAGATTTTGTTCTCTCACACAACCACTTGGCTGAGTTGGAACGGATTGCAGGCAGAAACGCTTTGGCGAGCAAACCCACCAGTTGGAGAATGCCACGACCTTCGTCGAAGGATCCAGAAAGAGAATCTATTGAAGCAAGTGCATGTGGATGGCAATAACAGCTAGTGCGGTATCACCGCACTAGCTGTTACTGTCGCAGAGTTCACCGCAGCGGTAAACTCTGCGACGTCAATATCTATGGGCGCGATATACAGGCCGTGGCTGGATTGTTGTGAGTGGGGACAGCGATTCCACCCACCCACTTTGCTGACGTCATTTTCTGGGTACCAGTAAATTTCGCCCTCGCAAAGTGGGCTGAAAACGCCATCCCCACCCACTTCTAGCTCACCGGCGCCCGCCACTGTCCGCTGAAGTCGTCAGACCAATGATTCTTTCTGTGCGCAAAACAACTTGACACATCTTTTTTTAAAGTTGAAAGTCCAACAATGCCGACCACCTTGCTTCACACGTCCAAAGTTGCCTGCAAACCAAGAGATTTCGTCGTAAAGTTGTCGCAACACATAAAAGAACGTCCCTACCGAAGTTGATGTCCGTCACCCACTTTCGCGATGTCCACCCATCCACGACTGCGTTGGGTGGATAAGGATGTGGGTGGGTGAAATCGCAGTTCCCAGTCACAACAATCCAGCCACAGCCACAACGACGCTGGGCATATACAAAAATGCGACTAGTATCGGTGTTGACATCAAGGTATAGTGCGATAAACTCTGCGATTGATATTTCTCATGATATTACAACCACTGACCGCTGGTGGACAACAGACACAAGCTAGGAATGTATCAACCATGTAGGGACCGTGTTGATACATTGTGGGGTCAGCATCTCGGTGGAGATGGCCCCCTTTTCATTGTAACCGCCACTACCAAACACACCAATGTCACAAATCATCTGGCGTCTCTTGCACCGTTGGCATCAGTTCGATCTCTTTGGCTGGCGAAGATTCGCATCACAACACATCTTCATAGAGTGTCGTGGTATTACCGATTTCTGAATCGCGCGACTCGGCTTTCCACCTTCATGTGCGAAAAATTTTGCATCACCTCAAAGTATGTTCTTAACATAAAAATTCATAGTGTACTAATTTGAATTACTCTTTCACAACAAATTTTAGCACTCGCTAGGCAGTCAACACATTTTCTTCTGCTGCCCGCTCGTCCCTCTTGTTGCACGCAACTGACGACCTTTTGTCTTCTTCTTAGTGTCTGTGGGTGACATGGCCAAAGTACATCTACCACGTTTGTGAAATATCTTGGGGTTTGCAAGAGTTTCAACTTATGTTTTGAGTTGGCATATGCCTTCCTCCCATGGGGACTCCCTTGCCAACGTCCTCCTTTCTTGCTGGCTGATTCACGAAGCGAGCTCACTCCAGACATGCTAGCGCGCTCGCTTGTCTCTTGCATCCTCCTGGTCGAGGCTACGCTACCAATGTGTACGTGATTTGTTTCCAACTCCTAATAGTTCCCTCTGTAATTGTCTTGCCTTCACGCACAGTAGCATGTCATATGCCCGACACCAAACACCTCCAACCAGAACCGACGTTGGTTCTAGTTCACTCGTGCGCAAGTAACTATCGGTGGCAACCTCATGAGCAACAAGGTAATCGTGCTTCTTTTTAGTCGATGAAAACATGTTGTCACCAAATCCAACGCCAAGTCCATCTACTCCTTCGCCAAGTCCATCTACTCCAGCGTCATAATGGCTTCAGCCAACCAAGCCTATAGTGCTTTGTCTACTGTTACTTTGCAATCACCTTTCGAGCCGCCAAAACCTACCTATTCTACCGGCAGAATGGCATCCGTTAGACCCCCAGCTCTTATTGCTCACCTTCAGACCTTGCGTTCCTCCACCACCCAGAACCACTACGGACCACGTTCTCTCCTCTTGGTAATACCCCTACGCCAGCCGCTCCGTAGGCGTTGACTGTAGATTTCTCTTTTGTTCCAAGTCCTGCCGGTGCTTTTGAGCTCGTGGCACCGGCCTCTACAACTCCAGATATGAACTTCATCAACCAGGAGCTACTCCCCTCCATTGTTGGAACCGATGTCGTTGACATCTCCTCCAGCCATGTCGGCTAATTGGCAGCAGCAGCTCTATCGACCCCTTGGCACCGGAAGTGATTTGGAGCTGAAGTTTTATGTGGATGCAAAATTTGGTGGAACCAAGGAGGACCAACGCAGCACGACAGGTTTTGTGTGCCTGCTCGGCGCTGGAGCCGTAATCGTGGACAAGTAAGCGACAAAACCTGATCACACTAAGGTCTACAAAAGTTGAGTATGTGCTTGCTACATCACCTATACAGGAGGTCATGTACCTACACAACCTCCTTCAGGACATCGTCTTTCCACAAGATAAGCCAATGAAGATTTTTGTGGACAACAAATCTATAGTCGACCTGGCAAATTTGACCAAGATTCAGGGTCGAACCAAGAACATTGAGATACGTGAGCATTGGATCCGCTTGAAAGTACAAGATGGCAGAATTTACCTCATGCACATGCCAGGGATGAGGCAAGTTACAGAATTCCTGACAAAGAATCTACCCAAACAAATTTTTTTGCAACTGCTCGCAGCAATGCGGATTTACCACAATTGCTTTCTCATAGTACGCCCTGAATAGCAACGACAGAAAGGGCATGTGAAAGTCGACGATCGGACGACGCGCCATCGCCACCTCGTTCAGTGTACCTAGCACTATCACCTGCTTTCTAGTGCAAGTGGGTGATAACATCACCACTGCAGTACAGAGGGAGAGCACAAGAAAAGTGCTCTCCCTATGTACGAAGCCAAAGAAGCAAGATTCAAAAGATCCCAAGCAGCATCCTCACTTTCAGTATTCAACGGACTGGAATAGGATTTTTAAGGACGATAACACAAAACCATCTTCCTTTCTAAAGGGATGTAGATGGTATCCTCAAGATTTTGTGGGTCGTTTTGAGAAAAAAGGAGACATGGAGCAACGCGCGGACGTAGTTGCTCGCTCGTAAGCTCGCATGCTTGCAAGGGAGAAAAAACGACCACGCGGTTTTGGTTATGGAACGCGGCTGCAACGATGCAAGCATCTGCCATTACAGCAGTAGGTGTGGTAGAGGGGGGTGCTCCGCAAGTAGCGAGCATAGCCAGCTTGCTTGTCGCGGTAGAATGTGCAAAGCGAGCGAGGGATCTCACCAGCAATGGCGACGTCCTGGTTTCCCTCGTCCCATCACGCGCCATGGTTGATAGAGCTGTGCGGCTCTAAAAATCCACGCGTGACAAAAACGAAAAAGGTGGAGAAGAGGATCGAGCAATGAAAGCAACGGAGGGTGAAATTTTTTGATGTCCAGCTCGGCCTATGCAAAGTGCCTCCTTGAATACGCAATAAAAAATCTCAACACACGGATGTGTGATATCTGCACGGTACTTCACTATGGACACAATCAGTTATACGAGGTCTCACGAAGGAAAACGCTGTGACTGACTGCCTCAACGACAACTACGGTTCTGAACGATTTGAGAAAGAAACGGCTCACCGAGACAGAAACACGCGGATTGGGAGGACAAAAGCAGGTCAAGTAGGTGAGAGATAACATGGAAGCGGTTGTTACTACTACAAATCGACTGAGTGTGACTGAAAGTAGCAAAGTAAGCCTCCAAAGCCCTTAAGTCAATGTTTTTACGGCTCCAACAGCTCAAGAAACAATGGTGGGGCCAAAAAGAATTATCCTGACTCCAAGGAGGTGTCTACAAGTCTCCAGGAGCAGAGTTGGGAGAGGAGAGTCCAGGAGGGGCCTTCTAGACATGCAAGCCATGAGCCATGAAAGCCACAAGAAGTCTTGCTTTATGAGGAAGCAACTTCGAATTTTTAGGAGTGGCCTAAACTTGGCCCAACTATTTTCAGTTCTTTGGATGTACTAGTGTCGAGTGGGATTGAACCAAAAATAGGCGCTCCATAGTCTTGAAATGCCAGACGACTTGATATCGAGGAAACTGATTTTTTTCCTTCGATACGGCAGCAGACATTGAGAATTTCATTGATCAACCCATCAGCGAAGAAGAGTCTTTGCTAAGGTTTCTCGATGAGAATTTTTAGGAGTCTCTCAAGGAATTTTCTAGCAACACTCTCGCTTGATATCAGCTCTTCACCAGTGCACCCATCAAGGAGGGGTGTTAGTGGGTGCGATGACTGTGTACATTTCATGCTTCGACATGGCACAATCGGTATTGCAATCAAATGAAGATTCGCGAATTTAGAATTTTCTCGGTGGCTTCCAAGAGTGGAGCTGTATACAGCTTTTTCATTGTACATGCCACTCCAATTCTGGCAACCAGGCCTAAATGGCTTGGATTATAAGATGTCGTGTGGCATGTGTATGCTATAGTGCATGCCTCTAGTGTCGTAGGGACTTGCAGCTCAGTAGTGCGAGTAAGCACTGCGTTTAAGTGAGCGAACTCTTGACTGGGCTTCTAGCATGAGGCGATGTGTACGCTCTTGCTAAGGACCATCTACACAAACAGTAAGTGGCCACAACTCAGCATGCTTCTCTGCTCACCACCTAGATATGATGCATGGTGAGCTCGCAAGCAAGGATTATGGTTTTGGAAATCTACGGTTCCCATTGATCGGTGAGGAGGACTAGGATGTGAGCATTACAACTACGGTAATCTATAGCTCTCACAGATCCGTGAGAAGCTCCAGGATTAAATAACCGCGGTTATGGTGAAACTTCACCGTGCACTTGAGGAGGCTTCTACAAGCAAGCAAGGGATTCAACCTGCCAGGGTCGCAAGTATAAAAGGCGACGGCTTGCTGGTCCCTCCGGGCCGGTAGCCCCAGTCGCTTCCGATGGCCCCCCCGGGCCGACGTCTCCAGACAGCATTTCAACAGGACTCATCTTTCATATCACGACCTTGCAGCACTTAGCCTCCGGAAGCGCTTCAGACCAAGGTTCTGTTGGAGTTTACCCTAGAGACCCTCATATGCCAGGGAGAGCTCTGCGAGCCTAGGAAGGACGTATCCTTGACTACATGGAGGCTATTCTACCTAGAAGACTGTACTAAAACAAGGCCCCTTGCATCGACGGTCTTGACGGCCTCGAAAGGCGCTACCCCTTGAATGGGCTAGGATCAGTGGTGGAGCTCATGTGCAGTCTTTGTTAGGTTGTAATTTTTATGTACCTTACTTGTACTTTGGAATCAAACAATATTTTTTCCTTAGTAACATTCATTTCCCACAGTTCATGTGCTGATATGTCTGCTAGCTTACTAAACGAGAAAAGATTTTGTCCAAGCAAGGAACCTAGTCCTTGCAACACACCCACAAAACCCAATGTTCGTATCAATGAATAAATGGATCGATGATCAGAACCTCAGAAGAACAAAACTTTCAATCTCATTTTTCGAGCCCACTCTCGAGCCTTGCTACAAGTAGGATTGTTGTTTTCGGAGGTCGATCTTAGATCGCAAACTATAATGGTTTACTGCTTAACATGTTTCATTGCCCCTCTCAATGCAGCTATTTTAGAGTGAGTTTGTCGCACACTGAGTGCGTGATTAGTAAACTTTCACACTCATTTTGGTTGCACTTGCCACATGCAATATACCCATAGACTGGGGTCATCTCTAGACAACCTTCCGAGGGCTGAAGCAAAGATATTTTCCAGTCCATGAGAACGATAATACACTGTCGTCAGAGAGAAGACGGCAGTCAGGTTGAAAATAGAAAACTACTCAGAGCAATTGATTGGACAGTTCAAAGATGCAAACAAGATAGCAAAGATAAGGAACATCATTTGTAATCTGTGCTTTGACGTTTCTTGCAAAGATACCACAGTCAGAATATTAGTACATGTCTACGTCACAATGTAAAGAAGTGTTATAAGAGTCTTAGAAACCAGATATAATGTACTATGCGTTGCTCACCATTTTCTATCAATTTTGAGATATATTTTGGTTTCCTTATCAGGTAAATGTTAAAACAAATAATGGTTTGCCATAAATTGTCTTTAAAAATACACAATGATGTTAGAAATATAGAGATAGAATAGAAACTCAATACTTTTACTTCTTTCAGAAAATATTAATGCTCCATATAAGACAAAATGTAATGTGTCATTGGACACATAAGAGAAATTAGCGCATTGAGTGCGCTCTTGGTGTACTTTTGAATGGTGAGTAAGTGTACTTGTCACATACACTACTCCCACGCACTAGGGCCAGTCCTATGAATAGAATATTTTGGCCATGTAAGACAAACATTCAAGTTGGTCTTCAACAAATGAGACAAATGAGCACACTGACTATGTTCTTAGTGTATTTATGTATGGTGACTGAGCGCACTTGCCACATTCACTAACCCCACGCACTAGGTTGTTCCTAAGAAGAGACTTGTTTGGCCATATATGACAAAATACACGATGCACTTGGACATATAAGACAAATTATCCCACAGAGTGCACTCTTAGTGTGCTCTTACATGTTGATGGAGCGCACTTGACATATACACTAGCCCCACACACCAGTGTTGTTCTTAAAAAGAGAATTGATTGACCATATAGGGAAAAAAGCAAGGTTCACTTCGACACATAAGAAAAATTAACGCACCAAGTACACTCTTAGTGTACTTTTATATGGTGAGTGAGCATACTTGCCACATACACTAGCCCCACGCACTGAGGTCGTTCCTAAAAGGATGATTGCTGGCCACATAAGACAAGAAATGAAGGCGTCCTTGGACACATGAGACAAATGAGCACACTCAGTGTGCTTTTTATGTAATTTTGTATGGTGTCTAAGCGCACTTGCCACATACACTAGCCCCACGCACTAGGGTCATACCTTAGACAAGAATTATTTGGCCACAAAAGACAAAAGCATACTCCTCCCATACACTAATAAAGCAATGTAGGCATAGGTGTAAAAAACAGCCTGTAAAGAGATCACACTAAAGGTATACATTAAAGAATGAGTGTATGAAATGGCTACGATTAACCATACCTTCGACACTTCTGTCTTTGTATATACACTTTGGAATGGCTTAAAGGAACATGATGGAATTTTTTGGCTCTCCGACTCCAGTTATCCTGCACGCCATAAATGTCTCACACTTTTCTGTGGTGTCCCATACCACCTGAACGGGTGGGCTACGAGTGGAAGGCACCCATCGAACGCTATAGAGCTTTTTAACTGATAGCATGACAGTGCTTGTTCAATGGTGGAGCACACTATTAGTGTGCTCAAGAAACGCTTCCCAATTTTGCATGGGATGCCTTACATCTAGGGAGCCAAGTTCCAGAATGGCCTCATTGTGTCCACCATCATCCTCCAAAACTTGATCACGATTCGGGAAGGTATACGCAATGACCAACTTGCTCTTTTGGAGGGTGAGGAGTCCGGTGTGCAGCAACCTCATACATACTCCATTCAAGGCAACATCAGAGATCTGATGGTAACTCTATGTGCCTCCATTTGTGAAGAAATATGCCATGACTACACTCGGCAGTAGAAGGCAAAGAAGTAAGTCAAGTATTATATTTTTTCTAGTGCAAGTTTTCCTTCTTACGTCTACACTCTTTCGTTTTCTTTTGGGGTAACTATTTCTTGTATTGCCATGTTTCAATTAAAGGTCACATGTGCTGGTGGTGCTCAAATTCCTATAGATGCCTCACAAAGAAGTCACCACATATACGTCAGTAGCATCGTGGTCTACCGTTAGTATCCTTATGACTTTGTACTTGTCACATGTCTGAACTGTGCATTTGAATGGACAGCCTCAGTTACTCGAAGACCTTTGGTGCTAACGTAGAAATACCCAATAATCCATGTGTATTGACATCAGAGTTTTGGAAATTGTAGTGTTCAGTGGTGCACTTCGTGGTCATCTGCAACCGTACATAAAATGGTATTTGCCCGTCGTAGTAGACACTATATACACTGATACTTAGGTGCTATCACACTCAATTTTGTAGCAATACCCAATAATCCATGTGCATGGCGTTAGATTTTGAGTAAGTGTAGTTTTCAGTGGTACACTTTCTTCCATTGTAAACCAAGGCCCATGTGGCTCATTGCCAACATGTGGCCCTTCATTGCCACCACGCATTCGCATGATTGAAAATAGACACAAGCATGGCAGGAAAGATATGGTGAAGCACCAAAGGATTGCGGTTTTACACATATGGAATAATTGGGAATAAGGATCACATACCTCCTAAGCCGCCACCATCTTTTGCTAGCTCATCCCACAAATACCTACATGCCCTTTCTCTCCATGCGAATCTGTCAAGCTTGACAATGTGTGGCTCCCTCGGGTCTCTTAATGATATGGTTGAACACACGATCTTGCAGCTCTCCGATCGTGTACACCACCCTCACTTGAAAATCCTTCTGGATCCCCCAATGCCCTATGATAGCCACCTTGTCAATTGGGGATAGGTTCTTGTGTTCATTAACAAGACTGTCCTCCTACACAACTCGGACAATTTGGTGCTCAGACCTCTTAAGCAATGATATGGTTGTTGCAATGTCTTTGAGGTTATGCACGACTTCGTGCTGATAAAGCTTGCGTGTGGAAAGCACTCCGGACGTTACGACAGGACTTATGAGCTCATCATGCATAGGTCGGGCAAGCGTTGAGCGTATGGCACAAGGTGGAGTGGGAGGGCGTGTCTCAAAATCACCACCGACCCCCTTGTCACTCTTGGACTATTTCGACTTTGCCATGTTGTTACCGGTTTCATGTGGCGGTGGTGTAATGCCCGCCCTAGTAACCTACACACCCCCACTATGTTTGAGACACACCACATGTCATTGGCCATTGGGTACCAAGGACACGGGCCCAATCCACAAAGCTCCAACTTCGGATCATGCGCGATAAGAGCACGCCACTGTTCGACAGATCCAATGGGCTTGAAGGAGGCCTTGTCCCACCCCCACCCGGTGGGCATGAGATGGCTCACGAAGAACCGAAGAAGCTTGTAAAGGCGCTTCAACTTGCTAGCCTGCTAACGTACATTCTCTACCCCCACCTCACACCCAAAACGGGTCTCCAATTGGCGTATCGCAGCAACATACACCTCGCACTTGAAGTCGTGGTATACGAGGGCCCGGTCAAGCTCCTTACACGCTACCTCTGAGCATATCTTGTTACTACGTGCAAGGTTGCTAACAGCAAATTACAGATCTGGCCATGTGGAGCTTGTAGTGTGCATCATTGATTCAACTCTGCTGTGGTAATCTATCTCGCTCCTCCACCTTGGTCCCTGATGCTTCAGCTGCTGCTGAATGAGAGGAGTTGGAATGTGTCGATTGGGTACATCAAAGCGTCCACTGACCTTTGTGGCGTAGGTCTGTTGGCTCAATTCAAGCATCTAAGCTGTAGGATCATGCTTGATGTTCATGCCGAGGTAAGACTCGAAGCTTGGGTAAGTGTCACGTTGACCTCTTTTTCCATGGGTGATGCAGTGGCGTTGATGAAAGTGGGGGAATGGCCGATGATCAAGATGTCATTGACGTAGACCAGAACGTAGCGTTATGGTCTCTCCTTTATTGATGGTCTATGGAGGAAGAGGCAATTGTCATATGCCGATGGGTAAATTTGAGGGAATCCATCAGACTTGGGAGCTTGCGGTACCACAAAGCGGACTTTGCTTGAGGAGGTAGAAAATTTTCACAAGTTTGCACACCCGCCCGCTCCCATCATCGTAGTCCTCCGGCTGCTTCATGAACACTGTTGTGTCCATTTCTCCATGCAGAAATGCATTCTTGACGTTGAGTTACTACACCTCATGGTCCATCATTGATGCGACTGCCAATATGATGCGAGCTCTAGTGTAGCGGCTTACTTGGGCATACATCTTAATAAATTATTTTCCCTCCACTTGAAAAACTTCTTTGTCACCATTCGTGCTTTCAACTTTTCAATACTACGATCAGCCTTTGTTTTGATGTAGGACACCAACTTGACCCCAACAGGTCGAGAACCTGGTGGTAGCTCAACGAGCTCCCACGTGCCCTGTTCCATCAGGCTTCTACACTCAGCATCTAGTGGTGCTCTCCACTCAGCTACATGCTCTCCACTTAGAGCCTTCTTGAGAGTTCTTGGCTCTGAAGGTGGTTTGTTGGTTGAAGGTAGGAGGGCATCGAGGTGGATCGTTATGAAGACAACACGAATGTCTACGTCCTCTTCTTACACTGAACATGTTATGATGGCCATGATATTTTCTTCCTCTTCCTCCTCTGCTCTCTACTACTCGAACTGCTGCTATAAGAGGCGCGTGAAACGCCTGTCGTGGACTCCATTTGGAGGATGATGCTACCGCGTCGCTTGCAGACAAAGCTTCACAGGCACCACCTTGGGTTTCACATCGCGTACTTCCACCGGCTCGTGATCTCGGGGGACGCCTACCAAGTGGTCTCCATAGAGGGGCATACACGTGCCCACCCCCTCCTCATGCAACCTCATCCACATTCGAAAGGGTGAGTAAATTGGAATTCAAAACTTCTTCTTTTAGTGACTCATTATAGGTTTCATAGAATTTCTAGAGGAATTCTAGAGTTGTCTTGTTCTTTTCCTACCATGCTTAGTGTGTTATGTTCTCAAGAACAATTGTTTCGCGGCAGACATCAATCCTTTGAGATTCTTATCTGTAGAAATCTCAGCCCTTCATGTTAGGGCTTTGTTTAAGAAAAACTCCCCATGAAGCCTTGTCAGCCAGCTTCTTATGGCACTCCTTCGGCACATGGAAATGCGACATGCATCCAAAGGTTCTAAGCATGGTGAGATCAGGCTTGTCACCATGCCATGCGTGAAATGGCATCATGTTAGGCAGCGCCACATGTGGTATGCAATTGCGCACCCAAAGGGTACACTGTGATTGCCTCAGCGCATAAGGCCACCAAGTGCTGCTGAGCTGAGCACCAAGAAGTAGAGCCTTCAACATCTCTTACATTATGCGATCTACTCTTTCAGCCACACTGTTTTGCTATGGTGTGGAGGTTGTTGAAAACTGCAACATAATTCCCATGTCCTCCATATAGGACATGAATTTCCCGCTCGTATACTCTCTGACATTGTCATAGTGCACGACTTGTAGCTTCGCATTGCTTTGTCTCTCTACCATTGCCACCCACTTGAAGAAGTAGGTATGAGCTTCATCTCGACTTTAAAGAGGATAGCTCCATACAAAATGTATCATGTCGTTGACGAACAGAAGAAAGCATCAGTATCCTCCGTAGATGGTGGCTGTTGGTAGTGGTCCACATATGTCTATGTGGTCTAGCTTCAACTTCTAGCTGACATCACATTTAGTGGCAAGAGGGAACATCTGTCATGGAAGCTTTGCACGTACGTAGTCCTCACATGGTTGCGTAATCTCCTTACGCTCATTGTCCTCAACCTTGAGGTCGTTGAATTACTCATTCTTGTGCATTGAATACACAAGCTGATTGCTTATGTGGCCTTATTGTTTGTGCCACATAGCAAGGTCTGTACGAGAGACTTGATAGAGACTTGCTAATGTGAATGGCGAGTGCAGTCCGTCACAGGATGGTTACAAGAAATCCAGCTCGATCATGCCGTGTGGTAGGAGGCAATCTTCCGCAAAGGTCTTGCCTTCACGGATCTTTAAGGAAACATGCTCTCCGTTGTTGACAACGCGTGCACCTCTCTTCATTAGTTGCCCTAATGAGAGAAGATTCACGGTAATCTCAAGTATGTAGTGCACGTCTTCAAACTTGACTTAGGCACCTTGGTACCCTGTCACTTTCATTTGTCCCTTTCCCGGTACTAGAACTTGTTTGTTATTGGCGACTGTGACGAAGCCCTTGGATCAGGGTAGGATTTCGTGGAGGTAGACCTTTTTTAAAGTGATGTGGAAAGTGCACCCACTATCTTGGTACCACAAGGACGTTGAGTGAACCGGCTAGTTGCTTTTCGTATTTGACAACTGAAACAAGGACACCGTGTAGTCATACTACTTTCCTGCACCTCCTTCCTCTCTTGCTTCCTAGTCTACATCATTTTTTCATCACTTGTCTTCTCTCCCTGTATGCTTCCTTTGTCCATCTTCCTTGCTGCTCACCCCATAGACGCTTTCTACAATACTTCTTCACGTCCCTTGGCCAATGATGACAATGAAACTCTTATGTAGGACGTGATCCTGGCCACAGGTCTTGCGAGCTTCACCGACTTGCGTATGGCTTGGACTCGGCGGAAGACTAATCTGAGGCCGGCTTCATCAGCACTTGGCTGTTCCGTGATGGCTCAATGCAATAATGACGCTGACACCTTGGTACAATGTTTGGTGGGAATACGCTCTTTTTCTTTTGCCAGGTGGCGGTCACACTACTCAATAAGAAGCATCTTACAGATGTATGCTTTGGTCAGTTTTCTCTCATGCTTGAACATAAACAGCTTTCGCACTTCATCCCACTCACCAGTCAGGATGTTAAGAAGGAACGTCACAAAGATGGTCTCAGATACATGTGCATCTCTTACTACAAGTTGATCGCGTTGAGAACTCGCTTTGTTGATGTACGCTTCAATACAATCGAAGCTATTGAGTCTGATGTGTGAAAGTTCTATCGAGAGGTGGTACTTGAAGGTAGAGTCACCAGACATGTAGTCCTAACAAGGTAGGACCATGCTTGCTGTAGACTCTGCCATGTCCTCGTACATCCAAATTGCTTGCTGGATGCATTTGCTCAACTGGTTTTCCAACATCACAAATGTAGCTTGGTTGAAATACTCTTATTCTAACACCACTTTTGATGGCGATCCAAAAGCTGGAGGTATGTATTACCTAGTGTAGAACTTCCACATGCCATGAATCTGGACCACCTACTTGAATTTTTGTGCCCAATGAGGGAAGTTCTCTCCATCAAATGGGTCAATCTTGATCTCATGTAGTTACAAGGCAGCTTTTGTAGGAGGCGCAACATCCTCAAATCCTTGGTATGCCTTGCCATTTGGAGGCACTTCGGGGCCTTGCACATGGCAATGTTGTTGCATTGCTCGATGATCTTGGAATGATTGTGCAGTTGGCGCCATAGCGGGTTGTGCCATGTATGCTTGTGGTAGAGGTGCATTTTGTACTGGTTGAAACTATGCCATGAGCAGCACTGCAAGAGCAGTTTGAGTTTTTTAAGCTACAAACTGTTGTGACATGCCTCCTTGGACAGGTTGCACAAGTTGCACCTACAAAGACATGGTTGGTTGCACAACTGGCGGAGGGCATGCTTGAGGCAAATGTGGAGATCATTCTTGAGATGCTTGTTTTCATTCTATTCATTATTGCTACTTTTGTTGAAGCTATTGCTGCTAAAGCTGCTACTGTTGAAGCTTTTGTTGTTCCTCAAACCTCACCAGTTACTGTTGAAGTTGTGCAATCTATGCAGCCTTCGCCGCATGTGAATGTTGCAACTGCTGCATCTGAGATGCTTGAGCGGCATGCGTTAGCTGCTTTTGTTAAAGGAGGACCTCTTGATCTCCTATCTGATGCCTCAATGCCTCCCTCTCGTGCTCCACAGCTTGACAAGTTGTGGCTTCTTGTTCTGTCATGTGTTATGCATCTTCTACCAAACGTTGCGCTTCTGTTGCTGGGCGTTATGCATGGTCTGCGACATGGCGTTTTTAATCCTGACCCATACGCAAACCATGCAAAATAGAGTTCTCATCAAGAGCGAGAAAATATGTCCTCTTATCCTCTGCCTCCATGTTGCTCATGGTCTTTTGATGTTTTTGCCTTGTGCAGGCCGAACAACGCAAAGGGCCGGTCACGCTGCACACTCTAGAGAATGTGAACGCCGCTCCTCTTCAAGCTTGTATTGGGATGGCAAAGAACTGCTTTACCAAACCGCTCTACTACTAATGCCGCTAGACTAGCTGAACACAGAGCCTAGGAGCCTAGTGCTCTAATACCATGTTGGGTTTTGTAGGTGTGTAGCAAGAACTAGGTTTCTTGCGTGATCAGGATCTTTTCTCATGCAGAAAGCTAGCAGACAAATCAGCTTATGAACTTATAGAAATCAACGTGACAATGGAAAAAGTCTTGATTGATTCCAAAATACAAATATGTTACATAAAAAGTAGAGCCTAAGAAAGGCTACACATGAGCTCCACCACTGCTCCTGACCCACGCAAAGGGCAACGCCTTGCTAGGTCATCAAGACCGTCGACGTAAGGGGTCTTGGTCGAGCACTTTCTTCCATGTAGACTGGCCTCCAAGTAGTCAGGGCTTCCTCCTTCCAAAGCTGGCAGAGCTCTACCAAGCTTAGAAGCGTCTCCAGGGCAAAATCCAGCAGAACCTTAGTCTGAGGCACTTCCAGATGCTAAATGCTGCAATGTCATGATATGGAGACGAGTCTTGCTAACATACTGAGATGTGCCAAAGCCACCACCTTCTAAACTTGCGGCCCTAGCAAGTTGACTCCCTTGCTTGCTTGTAGAAGCTTCCTTAGGTGCACGGTGAAGTTTCACCGTAATCGTGGTTCTTGAATCCTGGAGCTTCTCACGGATTTGTGAGAGCCATAGCTTACCATAGCCATAATGCTTGCATCCTAGCTCTCCTCACAGATCAGTGAGAATCGTACATCTCTGTAACTGTAATCCTTGCATGCTAGGTCGCCATGCAGCCTGTCAAGGTGGCAAGCAGAGAAGCATGCTGAGTTGTGGCCACACATTGTCTGTGTAGATGGTCCCCACTTATAGCTCACACACCACCTCGTTCTAGAAGCACAGTCAAACGTTGGCCCATAGTCGCACTGCTCAGCTAGAATTCCCTGCCATACTAGAGGCATGCACAGTAGTCTACGCATGCGACATAGTATTTCACAATCCAAGCCATTCAAGCCTGCTCTTTAGAACTGGACTACTCTGTATAGGAAACATTTGTTCACGGCTCCACTCTTGGGACCCACCAAAAAAACAATCAATCCGCGTGTCTTCATCCGATTGCAAAATTGAGTGCGCCATAACCACACACAAAACCACTGTAGTCATCGCACCCACTCACAAGATTGACCTTGAGAAATGACAAACATGCTTACAGGGGCTAGAGATTAGACTCAGCAAATGAGATTGAAGGGTATGTTCTTATGAGGTTCAGATCATCGATCCATTGATGCATTGTTATGAACATTAGTGAAAAGTGAAATGTTCCTAATACTCTCTTGTTAACAAGACTTCGTTCAAAGGAAAACAAATTGAAGACTGTCGATAAAGTTCTCAACGTATGTGGACTCCAAGCATTGACTTTCTATTTTTTAATAAATGAATTGTAACATAGTATCCTCTCTCAACGTACAGTTGCCACATGCCCGCCATGAAATTCCTTTCATTGTTGAGATATACAATGGACCACATTTTGTAATTAGATTTTTCGCCATCAATATTGAAATCAAGAAGTGTGGCGAGAACTGAAAGGTATAAACAAATGACACCTTAATTTTACGATTAATCTGTCTTGTACATATCCGCCTTCTTGTCAAAAATGACAGATGATGTGTTGTTTTTAATATTTTGATCGATGTTCAAAGATGGTAACCCTCGCAAACCATGTTGCACCCGTGATAAGTACCATCGCAAACAAGTTTGGTTTAGAATTTCATCGCATCACACACTAAGTTTATGATAAGTGCACTTTGCCATGCAAATTAATCGCACTGACCCCTATGCACTATGGCTCGTATTGGGGGGGTCTTAGAAATGGGACAAGTCTCTCTTTGGTATTCAAATGGGCAATTGCGTCAGCGAGACAATAAGCTATCCTTCTTTATGCATGAAGAAATTGGCGACCGACACTCTTCGACGCAAGACAACCACCTGACGGTAACTCAATGATACGGAACTTAAGTGGCGCTAAAGCCCCCAGAGTGACGACTATCTGTGTGTCAAGATGATGTCTTCAAAAGAATGATACAGGTTCCATGAAGAATAGAATTTAATACAAATATATTGCAATGTCTTAAATAAAGACTAATGTACATATACTTATTATAAATATGTTTGTTTTTTGAAATAAAGCACAAACCAAAACATTCATTATAACAATTATGTGTTACACTAATTTAGACGTTTTTAAGAGTGGACAAGGGGTAGCAATATATATATACATATATATATATATATAGAGAGAGAGAGAGATAGAGAGAGAGAGAGATAGAGAGAGAGAGAGATCAAGGGATGAAAACATACACAGAGAGAGAGAGATAGAGAGAGAGAAGGGTATAGACAAATAGAGAAGGATATGTAAAATTTAGATAGGGACAAAACAACTACAAATGATGGGAAAAAAGTGATCACACTACTTGTGTACACTCGTTGTAGAGTGCATGGTGTTAGTGCATAAATTTGGAGCGCACTAGTGGAGTGCATTAGAAAGACTACGTGATTTCCCCACCATTGGTCATATATCATTGCTGGTGTTAGCCAAGACCCCTAGCAATAGTTGGGAGAGTGCTAAAGATTATGGTTTTGGCATTGTTTCTTGTTTATACGGAAGCGTTTCCAAGAGATATAACGTGCAAGTTTTAGGCATAATGTCCGTGACATGCCAAGACTGCCCAAGAAAGAAAAATCGCAGAAGAGATCACAAGTGACTGCATGGGAGCGATAAAAACAAGAAAAAATAGAGTAGGCAGGGCTTTTATTGGTGCATTTGAATTTTAATTTGAGGTAGTACTGATTTCATCTAAAAATGCCATTAGTACTAGCCAGTGAGACTCCACTTTAAGAAGAAATGTTCTAAGATCACTTTTGTCCAAGGCGAAGGCAAAATGGATCGGTCTTGAAAAGACGGATTCATACTATAGAAAGGGAGAGGATGATCCGTTTTAAGATAACCTTTAAACATGAAAAACACCCTAATTGAAGCCTTTCACTAAGATATCGGTTGATATTTCAAATTCCTATGTGCCTAGTATGAATTTGTGTTAACTTTTTGTGCATATGTGAATCCACGTTCCATAGATTATTGATGCCAAATACACCCTCAGTTCTTGGGAAATGAATATTCATAATTGTTTATGAAAATTAATAATTGTTTTGTAACTTGGACAAACTTAGAGGTGAGGTAATCCTAGATGCACCTTTAATGGTTTATGAAGAAACACGTCTCCAGCGGAATTGTATGGTCATTGACCGTGTCTTATGTGTCATTGGCACACCACCTTCAATACACATTACCCTTATTAATGAGGTATCAGGGATTTGAACCCACTTATCCCATCCGTAAAGGTATCTATGCCACTAGTCACGGATGGGGGTTCGGGCCTCATTTGAGATATGAGGCCTAGAACACCCATATTCAATGTGTGGAGTTGTGCTAAGCCATTAGGTCTTGATGCATGAAAAGATGTGGATGGGTTACTTTACGTTCTATGTTTCATAGAGGGATTTTATTGTCAAATTGATAAGCATTTTGAATAATTTTTCATGGTCCTTTTTGTTGCAATGCAACGTAATGAAATGAGGTTTTATGTATTCAATAAATTTTATGTTGACTTGAAGCGAGAGACAAACTATTGGATTCTTGATGTTGATTCTTTCTTTGAAAGAGACGAAGCACCCATATGTCCATGTTTTTAGAAGGTAAGAGTTTGTAGAGATTGCCACCATTTAAACTACACAAAGGTTTCATTAAAGACAAAAGGGTTTTCAAAACTTTGACCCTTGAAGAAAAAATGTCTCCATCAGTTTGTCAATCATTTGTTTGATTTCTCTGTAGTTGTGAAAGGCTTGGTCAAGACTCTCTCTAAACGTTTCACATACGGGGTAGGTGTTCTAACGGGGTGGCGAGAAAAAATGGATTCTCCCACACACCGTAATGCCAAGGATTATGATTCTTAGGTAGACATGTTTTGCATGTGGGGGCGTTCTTGTGGATTGATGGATTTAGCATTGTGTTTTCCTTCGGTTTCAATGTCATTTTTCAAATTCCATTTTTTATGTACAATGTTGTCTATTTTTCTTGCGTACAAATGGTGTTATATAAGGTCATAACTTTTATTGAGGTCATAATCCTCCAGGCTAGGTTTATAATTTTACATGCTTGTCTTTTTCTCTATCAATCAGGGTCGAGATGTTTGGAATGGTTGCTGATGCTTGAATTAAATTTTCTTGAGTGATGTAAAATATTGGTTTAAATCCAGTGGTACTACGATGAAATAGTTTGCCTTCTAAGAGATTTTGAACATGCATTGGTAGGAGAGATGTGATTTTGAGGCCATGCACCAAAATGCATGGTTATTATTGATGTCTTACATGTCTCCTTTAATGATCTTGATCCAATGGTGTGGTCGTGATTCTTTCTCTTTCTAAATGATTTGTGGCGGAGAGGTGTTATGTTTCTTCATGATGTCTATTTTTTCTAATTGGTGTAGTGATTCTGCTTCTAATGGGGAAATTTATTCAACTTTTATTTCTTCTTCTGAGAGGAAGTGCTCTTCTTCATGAATTTTGTATGGTTTGTTTCCATTTTTCAATACATTAAGATTTAAAGGAATGAATTTGTTGAGGTGATAGTGTTGTAATAGGGCAAGGAAGAGGATGCTAGGTTTTGTGTTATGGAAGGCTCAAAAACACTTGACCCATCCTGAGTTTGAAACATCTTTGTGCTTGAGAAGTAGTGGGTGTGAGGAAGAATTGTCCTCATTTTGCGAAGTGCTTTTAACAACATTCCTATTGTTTCCTTGCTTGTACTTTGATGCCTAGTAGTTTCTTTGATTTTTGAACTTTGATCAGGTATGCGCGCCCTGGTTATCCTAGACCACCTTCTTCCTTTTTGGATATCGTTTTTTTTTTCTGCTGATGAAATTGAGTTTGTCATCCTACTCAGTACATGCCATGGTCTTGTGGTTAGGTTGGTCTCGTTTATATTGCAACCGTGTGCACGGCTGCTAGGAAAAACATCATTTTGGCAAAATCTTCTTGAATTCCACATAGTTTATCACTAAGGTGTAAGATCTTCATGGCTTTGTTCAGATTTATTTGTCTTTGACAATGAATGTTATGTTTGTTTGCATATTCCCCAAAGATGAGACATGTGTCAAGGATAGTGATTGGTTTCTTCATTGACTAGTTGTAATGTTGATTGAGAGGTTTTGTTAGAATGATGTAGAAGAGTGGGGAAACTCGGTCTTACTACCGAGATGGTTTCACGTTGCTTTTAGGTTACCATCTAATAAAAAGCAAGATTTTGTTGATTCAATGATGTGTGGGATATTTTTGAGAAGCTTGTAATCTTGATTGATGAGAGAGCTGGGTCTATAGTTTGTGATGTCCGTAAATTCTCCTTTTTTAATGAAGGAACATGGTAGAATCTGTAAACTCTAAATTTGTGTCTGGACTATAGAGGAATTCTTCATATATCTTTAGTAGGAGTGGGCTCATTGGGTCCGCTTTAGCTTGGTATATTTTTGCTGGTAGTCCATTGAGTAGTGGACTATTCCCTTTTGCTCATGTTGGTATGTAGTCTTTGATTTCCACCACTAAGGTGTGTGGCTAGTGTTTTGAATAGTTTTGTTGGGATTTACCTCATCGGTGGGATTTCTGGTTTCGCGTCCACGTATGACGTGAGTGTGATTTTTTTCTTGAAACATCCCATCCGCCAGTTTATTTTGGCTTGCTTAGGTAGCTTCATGACCACCGTTTAAGGTCTTAGTGTGAACTGTTACCCATTGTGTCATCATTTCTCAGTGCTTGGATTGTTTTCCGTTTTTTCCCAAAGTGACGAAAAGAGGTTGTGTCAACAGCCCCTCGCAACACTCCGGGGCGGTGAGGGTTCGTTTGGATGCCACGGCACGGCCGGATCCACCCGGCTGTGTGACCACACAGCCGGCCACACGCCTGATGACGTGTGGCTGACTCACCCCTCGTGTGGTCAACGGAGCCTACCATGGCCTCGCACGTGTCCTCCTCAGTGTACGCTTCGATTGGATCCTACCGGTTCGAGGCAAATATCTGTCCGCTAGTGACGGTCGTAGGAAGAGGCAGTAGCGTAGAGGTGACCAGCAGGAAACGGCAGCAGCGTAGAAAGGTTACCAGATGAAACGGCAGTAGAGTAGAAAGGTTACCAAAAGAAACGGCAGTAGAGTAGAAGGTGACCATGCCGTCGGCACACACTGTCTAGTACCGTGTTCCCGCTTGCAGCTTCGTCGGCCAATTCAACGACGTGCAGCCGTTGGCTCTCCGGCCCGCACGCGCCGACATGGGCGAGCCGCTGGAAGAGTTACGACGCAGGCGCAGGATGCAGCAGCGGCTGTCGTTGCAGCAGCCGCCGCAGCAGCTGCTGTACGGACTGCAGGGCAGGGAGTGCAACTGGTGGGACGCGGCGCAGCTCTCACGGAGGCTGGTGGGACGCGCGCTGAGGCGGCTGGCGCCGTCTACAGTGCGGACGCTGCGGGTGCCGTATAACTGCTCCGTCACGACCATGCAGGTGTGCTTTCGCTTCTGATGCTCCTGCTGCTGCTGCTGCTGCTGTTGCTGCTCCTGCTGCTGCTGCTGATGCTGCTGCTGCTGTTTCTGCGGCAGTTGCTATTGATGTCTTGTTCATGATGCACTTCTGATGCTGTTGCTGCTGTTGCTTCTGTTGCTTCTGTTGCTTCTGTTGCTTCTGTTGCTTCTGTAGCTTCTGTTGCTTCTGTTGCTTCTGTTGCTTCTGTTGCTTCTGTTGCTTCTGTGGTTTTTGCTGTTGTTTCTACTGCTGCTGTTTCTGCCACTGAGGTCGATTCTAGACTGCTGCTGCTGACGTCTCTGTTGCTGATGTCGCTGCGGCTAATGTTGCTGCATTCGATGTCGCTGCTGCTGATACTGCTTCTGCTGGTATTGCTGCTACTGCTGATACGTCCACTGCTGCTGCTGTTGTTTACTGCTGCTGCCCCTTTACGAATGAGCAGCGGTGGCAGTGGATGCATTTGAGGAGGAGAGGAAAGGGGTGTGTGAGGGGGTTGTGCTGGAAACTTGCATGCTCTGTCGACATGCTCTGTCGCTCCTGGCAGCCCGGTCCAGTTCTTTGTGACATGGGTAGGCGCTCGTGTGTGCATGGGTGTGTGCGTGTGCATATGGATGTGCGTGTGCGCGTCAGTGTGCATGTGCGTCTGCATGTGCATGTGCATGTGCATGTGCACTTGCATGCAAGGGAAAAAAATCCAGTCAAGAAAGATTTGTTCATGAAGTACAACCGTAACAAAAGGCCGTTGGATTGAACAAAGTGCCGAAATTTGCTTTATGGTTTTTTTTTCCCTTTTTTAAAAATTTCCCTAACTTCTTATAGAAGTTCTACTTATAGGGGGATGCAGGGGTCAGATTCCATTTTTCCTCCTATAACTTGTGTGTTCACACACAAAAACCATACATATAGAGTGATATCCACTGCTGGCGAAGTGGATATCACTCTTCCCTTCAATTCAACTGGGGATGGGGGGTCCCCAGTTCTACTCCCCTTGCCAGCATGACTGGCCTTGTAGCGGGCAGCTACCTATGCTTCTGCCCTTGGTGCTTGGGCTGGCACCAGTCCCTAATCTATCTCTCTGCTGACAGGATTGAAGGAAAAAAAAAAAGTTTTTCTTAAAATAAAAACCATACATAACGTGAACCAATACTGCCACATTGATCGTGAAATATATTTTTCATTCCTAAAATTTAAGAAATAGAAACGATATTGTAGCGGATTCGACGGAACCCTTGGCCAACTAGGCCAAAACCGTGGTGCTTGAGCAGGGATGGCCTCGGTTTTGAACCGAACTTGGTTTTGGGACCAAAACCGAACTGAAAAAGAAACGAACCGAAACCGAGTTCGGTTTCGGTTCGGTTTCGGTTTTGGCCCAACCAGAACCGAATTCTTGTAGTACTCAGTCTGTAAGAGGTTCGGTTTTGGTTTTTTTTGCTTTTCTCACCAAAATTTGACCAAAATTGACCAAAACCGACCTAAAACCGACCAAAAACTCACAAAAATGATCAAAACCGACCTAAAACCGACCTAAAACCGAAACCAAAGCAGTTCGGTTCGGTTTCGGTTCTATGCTAGAGGGAAAAACCGACCTAAAAAAAAATGAAAACCGAAACCGGAAACCGAAAAACCGAAAACCGAAAAACCGAAAACCGCGGTTTTCCATCCCTATGCTTGAGGGTCTCCGACCCTCAAGCCATCCCGTCTCACAGCCCACAGTCCCAGGTGACCCCGCTCGAGCCACGTGGCTCCTTCGACCGGTCGGCGTGGCCATGCCACGCTAAAGATATTTTGCAGCCGGATAATTCGCTCACCGTAAACTTCACCCATCTGTTTCAATACAACGGAGCAATCTTGTGCCCTGCTTGCACGTGTATGTGCATGGATATGTCCATGTGCGTGTTCGTGTGTGTTTGTGCGAAAGTGCATGTGCATGTGCATGTGCATGTGCATGTGCATGTGCATGTGCATGTGCATGCGCACGTGCAGGTGCATCTGCACGTGTGCGTCTCCATATGCGTGTCCGACTGAGCGTGCAAATGTACATCCCTGCACACACACACACACACACGCGCGCAGGTCGACGAGTGCGAGGGCCGCTACCTCCTCGCAGGCGCGGCCAGCGGCATGCTGTTTGCGTACGACCTGGAGGCCTCGCCGTCCCAGTCGGACGACGACGACGACGACGACAACAACGATGGAGGCCAAGGCGGGAGATCCGGTAGCTTGCAGCAGCCCCTATCGCTCCCTCACGGAACGAGGGCGCGACTTCAACGTGCGGGGGGCGTGGGTGGGGACCGCGAGGCCCAGTGCGACGGGGCTCCGTCCGGCTCCTCCGTCAGAAGGAGGGGTGAGAAGAAGCGACGAGACAGGAAGCGGGATCTTTCGCCCGTCTTCTGTACTGCCCCTCTCGGCGTTCCCTCTTCTCCGACTTCCTTCACCACCCACGCGGGAGCGGGCAGAGCAGCGCCAGCAGCAGCACCGTTGCCTCCTGCTGGGCTTTCAGCTCGATTGGGAAGTGTGAGCGGCAGCGCCAACGGCACCAGCGGCAGCAGCAGAGCAGGAGTGGGGCACACGTACCGGGTGTCGTGTGTGGCTTGGTACCCGGTCGACAATGGGATGTTCCTGTCGGGATCGTTCGACTCCACCGTCAAGCTGTGGGACGCCAACACTCTTCAGGTCAGTGCGTATT
>SZWC01010498.1:65975-82507 GCA_023375785.1 Penium margaritaceum | reverse complement strand
TCTCCCCCATCCAACTCTCCCCCACCCAATACTCCCTCATTCAACTCTCCTCCACCCAACTCTTATTCACCCGGCTCTCCTCCACCCCGCTCATCTCCCCCTCGCTCACCTCCACCAGGCTCATCTTCAGCACCCACTCTCGCTGAGATGTGCAAGATATCTGTCTTGACTGTGCCCGCACGGAAGTGTGCCATTCCGTGGAGTGAGTGGAGGCGCATACCGGCTTGCAGTGGCCGCTACCTCTGCACCTGCACCAAGCACCAGTTTGGTAATGCAGTGCGCTCTGCCTCTGGGGATCTTCTTATCTGCAGCAACAGGCGCGGCAACGCCCCCTTCTAAGGCTCTTGGAGAAACTGGTTGAGATTGGTTGGTTTTAAACGGCCCAATTGTTAGACAAGAGCCTGTTGTTCTTCCAAGAGATCTTTTAGTTGAATTTTTTTCAATGTGAAGATTTTAGAAACCGTTTGTTCTTCGCGGCAGTCGGACAGTCTCCGTATTTTTGAGCTATGTGAGGCACAGACACACTCCCTTGGACATGCTTGCATGTTTGTGCTGGCCAAAATCTTCTTGCCTGAAGCGGATCTGGTAGAGCATACGAGGTTTTTGACATCTGGCATCCTGCAAGATCTGACCCTTTCACCTTTGCTCAGTTGTATCAAGATCTTTTAAATGATAGTTGTGCTGCTGCTAAGCCTCGGCACTCTGGTATTGCATGTTGGGTAGTGACCCGACGGGACTTCGACAAGGGCATGTGATGAGGAGCCATTCGCCGACAGCGATGCAGGGGTGCCATCTGGGTCCTCTCGGTTCAGCGTTGTCGACGACGTATTACTTTATCATTGGTTTGACGTTGATGGTTTCCCATGTTTAACACTGCAAACTCCTCTGTTGGCAACATGGCACAGTGGCTGTCTATGTGTGGAGGCGTTGAAGCAAAGTGAGTGTCAGTTTAACTCTTGGTTAATTGCCAAAGTAGGACAAGTTGGCAATAAGGTACACAATTGAATACGTTTAGCGAAAGATGCATGGACCACTTCCGACCGCAGGTTCAAGTCTTTTGCACGTGACCGGAAACCAGGCTTCACTGGTAGATGTCGAACCCTAATCATCCAGGGATCACACATGCAACCTTGTGCATTTGAGGAATTGCTAGGAAGCTTCCTAACCTTGCTGCTGCTGATGTGGCGACACTGTCCAGTCAGCTGACGCACTAGCAAGCAAGCAGGTGCAAGAAACAGCAAGGATCAGGCTAGGGAGACGTGCAAAGTCTCATAAGCTCCAATAGCTTAGTAATGCAGAGAGAAATGACAACTGACAAGCACACAGCATAAATACCTGCGGCGGCACACGGCGGGTGACGCACGCGGCAGTGTCAGTTTGTCCTAAAACCGGCTCAAAAACCACTGTTTTGGCCGTAACTCTGCGCACAGGCATCCAAACGCAACACCGTCTGAACCTAGAGATGCAAAATCTTGAGCCGGATGCTACGACTGGTCACACGCACAAGTCGGGCATCGATCGGTGGACGGACAATACAAAACATGCAAATCGGGCTCGAGAGCCAGCCCACCGAGAAAACTCTAGCACCTGCAGAAAAACTACAGAGCACCCCAGCAAGCACCCGGAACGTCGTGGCAATCGTCCGGCAGCTGCTGGTGGCTGGATCCACCAACCGTCAGTGCTCCGACGCCAGCTGGGCTCGCATCAGGGATCTGCACGAGCACGGACACGGCCAAGTGGTCACAGTAAGCTATACAAATGGACAAAAACAACTCACACCACAACACTCCCCCATGACCCGATGGTACGCATGTCCATACACGTGCATAACTGACACAGGTGCACAACAAGATGCTCAACAGTCCATGCTCACACACCCCAATCTCAGCCACTCTCAGGCAAGGGACGTAGCCCGACAGAACGAATGGCCACCATGAACTTTCCACGCGCAAGTGCCTTGGTCAAGAAGTCTGCCCGCTACATGTCTGTGCCGACCCAGATGATGGAGATCACCTGTCGCTCCACAACATCACGCACAAAGTGATGCTCAACAGCAATGTGCTTCGTGCGTACATGAAACACACTAGAGTTCTCTGCAATGGCAAGAGCACTCTGGTTTTCACAGCGCAGAACGATGCAAGACACATACTGATGCAACTCACGAAATAGACGCTGCAGCCACACCGCCTCAGCAGCCCCAGCCCCTAGAGCAACATACTCAGCTTCTGATGAGCTACGTGCGATACAACCCTACTTGCCACTACGCCACGACACAGCGGTGCCACCAAGCAGGAACACGTAGCCTGTCCGACTGCGCACATCAGGACTCCACGCCCAATCACTGTCTGTGTAGCCATCAACTACCACCAAACATTGCCGTCGAAAGCAGAGTCTGAGGTACGGTGTGGACACCACGTACCACACCACTCGCACAGCCGCATGAAGGGCTCTCGCCCAAGGACACTGTGAGAATTGTGCAAGGAGGTTGACGGCAAAGACAATGTCGGGTCGTGTGGTAGTGGCCAAGTACATCAATGAGCCAATCATGCGCAAGTACAGGGTCACGTCCACTGTCTCCCCCTGGTCTGCGGGGTCATTCACCTTCAGAGCATCCTGCCCGTCAGGTGTGATGGGGGTGGAGGCTGTAGGAACTGTACCAAGGAGGTCAGCAAACCGCTCCCCCACAACGTGGGCGTAACGTGCCTGATGCAACAAGAGTGTCCGTCGCTGACGATCACGCACGATCTCCATCCCGAGAAACACAGTTGCAGGACCAAGGTCCTTCATCCTGTAGGCAGCTTGGAGAACTGCCTTGGCCTCCTTCACGGCCTCCATAGAAGGAGACGCAATCAGGAGGTCGTCCACGTAGACCAGGATGGCGATGAAACTCTCAGCTGTCTGTCGGAGAAAGAGAGACGGGTCAGCGTCACTCTGTACGTAACCGGCACGTGTCAGTGTACCAGTGATCTCCAAGTTCCAGCACCTCGGTGACTCTTTCAGGCCGTACAAGGCCTTGCGCAAGCGCCGGACCTTGTCACGGACCTCGAATCCAGGTGGTTGGACCATGTAGATCTCCTCCTCTAAGGTGCCATGGAGGAACGCGTTGTTCACATCCATCTGGTGCAGCTCCCAGTCATGGTGAGTAACAACCCCGAACAGAGCGCGAGCGGTGGTCATGCGGCCAACGGGTGCAAAGGTGTCAGTGAAATCTACTCCCTCAACCTGCGAGAACCCCTTGGCCGTCAAGCGAGCCTTGTAGCGATCCAGTGTGCCATCAGGCTTCACCTTCTTGCAAAAGACCCACTTGGTCTGTACAGCCTTCCGCCCAGGCGGGAGGTCGACAAGTTCAAAGACACCGTGCTCACGGATAGCTCTCAGCTCATCCTCACAAGCAGCACGCCACAGGTCTGCATCGTGAGCTGAGAGTGCCTCCTTCAACGTGCCTGGATCAGGCATCGTCGAGGGAGTGCTCCCGGTGGCTAAGACACACGCCTCCGGACTTGGTCTGACCACGACAAGGTCGGCTGCGGCATCGCAAGCGGCCAAGAACTCTCGAGAGACCAACTCGTGGCCGACAGGACAAGCTGGGTGCACCTCAGTGTAGTCTGCCTAGACACTCAGGCCAAGGGCCTTCGTGCCAGGCTTGCCACTCTGAACACTACGAGTCGGGCGTCTGGGCATAGAGTCAGCAGTCCGTTGAGTCCTAGAGGCCAATGGTCGAAGGTGACCGCCGGGCTCGCGGGAGTAGCCCGATGCAGCGCTCACCTCAGGCTGTGGGGAAGGCTGCTGAGCCAGAGTTGTAGGGGATATGGGTGCATGCACGGGAGTGGGTGTGACGGAGGGGACTGACACGGGTATGGGATCAGGTGTGCCAGAGGGGACCGACACTGGTACGAGATCGGGTGTGCCAGATGGGACCAACACTGGTACGAGATCAGGTGTGCCAGAGGGGTCTGACACCGGCACGAGATCAGGTGTGCCAGAGGGGACTGACGCTCGTACGGGATCAGGTGTGGCACATGGGACCGGCACAAGCGCGAGATCGGATGCACTAGAGGGGTCTGACACCGGCACGGGATCAGGTGTGCCAGAGGGTACTGATGAGGCGATTGGACCCACAGCCACGATAGCCGGATCGTCAGCAGCCGGAGACCGGACCACAGGTGAGGAGGCCCTGCCGGATCTGTCCGCAGAACTAGACTCCCCCATCCGCCGGGAGGCCACACAAGTGGGAACGTGGTCAGCGGCCAGCGACAGAATGCTGGACAAGTCGCGATATGTGAGAGCCTCAAAGAAGAGAGCATCTCGAGACTCGACAATGCGATGGCGAGCAGGGTCCCAAAAACGCCAGGCCTTCGACCGCGGGGTGATGCCGAGGAAGGTACACATGCGTCCCCGAGGTGAGACCTTAGACCCCTCCTGATCCTCGATGTACCAGACACAGGCGAGGCCGACTGGCCATGATGCCTATTTGCATGTTTTTGCATTGTATACTCGCTGTCAGTCAATGGATGCATGCATGTGACCAGTCGCTGCGTTCGTCTTTTGATTCTGCACGTCTAGGTTCAGACGGCGTAGGATTCTGACATGTGTGCGTAGAGTTACGGCCAAAACAGTGGTTTGGGCCTGTTTTAGGACAGCTCTTGGACTGCCGCGTGCGACACCCGCCGTGCGCCGCGGCAGGTATTTATGCCCTGGACCTGTCAGTTGTCATCTCTCTCTGCATATGCTATATTTAAGCATTCTGACACTGTGCCTTGTGTCTCCTAGCCAAACCCTTGCCGTTGTGTGTACGACCTGTGACTGTCGTCACCGTCTGACCAGGCACTGACGCCCGGTCAACGGCTGTGTTGCTAGGAAGCTTCTACGTAGTTTCTCATGGTATCANCCAAAACAGTGGTTTTGGGCCGGTTTTAGGACAGCTCTTGGACTGCCGCGTGCGACACCCGCCGTGCGCCGCGGCAGGTATTTATGCCCTGGACCTGTCAGTTGTCATCTCTCTCTGCATATGCTATATTTAAGCATTCTGACACTGTGCCTTGTGTCTCCTAGCCAAACCCTTGCCGTTGTGTGTACGACCTGTGACTGTCGTCACCGTCTGACCAGGCACTGACGCCCGGTCAACGGCTGTGTTGCTAGGAAGCTTCTACGTAGTTTCTCATGGTATCAGAGCAGTAAGACAGTTCTCATTGAGCTGTGCAGCAGAGACAGAGCAGAGCAGCAGCAGTGAGAGTCACCGCTGCAGCAGAGTTTCTGGGACCTATTGGAGACGGCTGGTCGCCGTCAACGTACTCCACCCACCACGTGAGATCGCAGCTGTAGAGGCAGCAGCAGCGGCGTGTACCGCCACGCAGAGGTGTGTGGCGGCTGCGGTGCGTGCAGCCGCCCTCCCACAGCCGTAGTAGTAGAGCAGCAGCAGCAGAGGCGACGGCGGCAGCAGCGCAGCAGCAGCGACCGCCGCAGCAGCGTGGTAGCAACGGCGGCAACAGCAGCGCAACAGCAACGTTGGCACCAGTAGAGCAGCAGCGGCAGTGGCACAATAGCAGTAGCGTCAATCGCGACGGCAGCAACAGCGTAGCAGTGGCAGCATCAGCAGCGCGCTGCGGCGGCAGCCAGCAGCAGCACACGGCGGCGGCAGCCAGCAGCAGCTGCAGCGCGCAGCAGCAGCCACCGCGCGCAGCAGCAGCTACAGCTGATTGCACAGCTGCAGCAGCAGCTGGGCGGAAGCTGCTGCGCAGCTTCTGCGGAACTGCCGCGCGCCACCGCAAAGCGGCTCCACACGCGGCAGAACCGTGACAAGAAAAAAAAAGGGAGGGGACGAGATGACGTCAACATTGTTGATTGCTGACGTCATCAGGTAGTGCTGACATCAGCAACCACTTGCTGACGTCAGCATTACACTTGGCTAAATTTTCACCCGCAAAGACAAAAGTTGCCAGCGTTTCAACTCTCCGAGAAACTTAGACGGTTTTGAAATCTGGCAAACTTGACCTGTCATCCCATAGTGAGCGACGACATGAGTTCGCCCGAGGATAAGGACAAGGGACCAGGTGATCCCTCCTCCTCTTCTTCAGGGGTATTGAGCCCTCGCTCGCAGGCCATTGAGGACCTGCGCAGACAGCAGGAGGAGATGTGTCGTCTATAGCGAGAGCAGACTGACGCGATCCGCACGCTGACTGAGCTCCTGCGCGCTTAGTCCACGGCTCCTTCGCGGATTTCTGAGGGAGCTGCCGGCATTGCGGCCTCCACCCAACACTCGGCCCCGGTGCCCGTGACAGGTGCTCCGCCTGCTTCACCTCCTGGTGTGGTTTCTCCACCACTTGCGGACCTCCTTGATGACGAGCCATTCATGCCCGGCTTGGAGGATGACTCCCAGGATCAGGAGATTCGTCTCCTACAGGAGCACCTCTGTCAGCTGCAGACGGGTATCCGACCTCCACCTGTGTCCCCGATACGGCCGTCACCTGACTTCCCCGGTGATCATCCCCTTCCAAGAGTTTTCCCCGTCTCTCGCCCTCCTCAGCCTGCGGTTGCTCTCCCCACGGAGAGGCAGCCAAAGGACTTTGAGGCACCACCTCCATGGTACATCAGCGAGGATGGATTTGACTGCTAGGAGATCCTATTTCAGGAGTGGGCCACTTCCAAGGGAGTGTGGCTTTACTACCACAGCCCATACCAGTCTACAGATCCAGCACAGGTGCTGACAGCAGCCCGGGCCATGCGAGGACTTCTCTACGCCATGTCACGCGAGACTGTCGTCGACTTCCGCCCCTTCCTCGGCGAGGCTGGCACAGGCACCGGAGCAGATCCTCGTGGAGGCTGGGATCTGGCGTTGTCCCTACTGGCCACAGAGACGCACGCTACGCGTGCGTCACACATTCGTGCTTTCCACTCGCTCCGTCAGGGACCAACGGAGCCTGCGGCGGAATACTGACGATGCGCCATGCGTATTTACATGCGTCTGGGGACCTCAGGGGGAACACAGCTGTGGGCACTTCGGACGATCATGCTCGGAGTTCGCTTGGAGTACTCCGACATCTTCACACGGTATAGCGACGCTGCTCTTGAGCCTTTCTCAGCCACCCTGCAGCTGCTCCCTTGGGCCCATCAGCTCTTTCTCCAGGTGACGTTGGCCCGTGAGGCAGCAGTAGCACATCAGGAGACTTCCCTCACTGTAGTAGTCCTCGCCTCACCACCATCTTCCCTCCTACAGTCACCCTCATCTACCTCCATCACGACCTCGTCTTCCGCCTCCTCTTTGACCCCGTCTACACCCACGCAGACGCAGGGCGTTGCAACAGCTGCCCAGGGGAAGAAGAAGAATACGAAGCGCGGATCGGGTCAGCAACAGTCGTCATCCAGTGGTAGCAGTGGCCGTTCCGTGCACTACTACAACTATGGAGGTGCCCATCGCTACACCGAGTGCCAGCAGCCGCTTGACTGGGAGCGCATCACTCGCGGACTTCAGGCTGCCCATGTTGCTCACACCACGTCCGGCATTACACCCGCACACTCCTCTCGACGCGCGGCGACCACGACTGCAGCTGTTCTTGCGTCCTCACCAGCGAGCAGTAGTAATCCAGACCCACGTGACCGCACCATCGCCGAGCTTCGTCATCTTCAGGCGCTTTGCTTTCAGGGAGGTGCGAGTGTGTTGTCATCGTCGAGTGGGTCACAGACTGCTTGTTTGTCCGTCCTCGTGACTCGTGATGACACGTGTGGGGGAGCACAGTCCGCATGTGATGATGTTGGGCTTGACTGCACTGACTGGATTCATGAGTCTCACCTTCATGATGTACGTCGTTCCTTCCCACTGACGGCTCAGCGTCCCTCTGATGCCGAGTGTTCCATTGCTCGTTGTACAGTGACGTCCACCAGTCGTGACTCCGGTGGCACTTGGATCATTGATTCCTGTGCCACCCACCACATGACGTGTCGTCGTAGTGACTTTGTGGTGCTTGGTCCTGTCACGTCTGTCCGTTCTGTTCGTACAGGCTCTGGTCAGTCCTTACCGGTCCACGGTGTTGGGGTTGTATGCTTTGATGGTCCGTCTGGCCCCCTGTATCTCTCTGACATGCTGTTTGTGCCTGATCTTGAGCTCAGTCTGCTGTCTGTGCGTGCTTGCACTTTGATGGGTCTCTCCGTTGAGCATACCGCTGATTCAGCGATTGTGACTGCTCTTGACACCCGTAGCATTGTCCTGCGTGCTTCAATCATAGATGATTTGTACTGCATTGCTCGGCCCTCCTCCCCTTGCTCTCCCTCCTCATCTGGTCTCGTTTTTGTCACTGGTATTCTATCCGCGGAACACCAGCGGTTGCTTCACCGATGTTTGTATCACGTGGGCTCCGACACTGTGTCGAAGCTCATCCGGACACAGCCCGCTCTTGGTCTTGACGTGGCTTCTTTCGAGAAGCCACCCAAGACTGACCGTCTTTTTTGCGCTCAGGGAAAGATGCACCGGTGCACTTACCCTGATTTGCATTCCCGAGCGTTGAGGCCCCTCGAGTTGGTCCACTCGGACCTGCTCGGTCCTCTCCCGGTCGAGTCCCTGTCCGAGAGGGGCCGATATGTTCTGACGCTGACTGATGACTTCACCCGGATGCGGTGGGTCTACAGTCTACGTTAGAAGAGCGACGCCGCTCTTGCGGTTCGGCTTTGGCTCGTCATGGCTGAGCGTCAGTCTCGCCACACGCTACATACCTTTCGCTCGGGTCGCGGCGGGGAGTTCCTCGGTGAGATGGACTCTTTCTTTGCTGAGCACGGCATTTTTCACCAGGTCTCCGCTCCTGCTATCCCATAGCAGAACGGTGTCTCTGAGTGTTGGAACCGCACCATGGAGGATGCGGTCCGCGCCATGCGGTTTGAGTGCGGTCTTCCGGAGTTATTCGCCTTCGAGGGCTTCGCCTACATGACGTGGGTCTGGAACCGCCTCCCGCATGGTCCGCTTCCGGATCATGTTACACCGTACGAGCTCTAGTTTGGCCACCGTGTTGATCTTCGTCTCGCACGCGTCTGGGGTTCCCTGGCCTCCGTGTGGTACACCGAGGACCAGTAGGGGTCCAAGGTCTCCCCTCGGGGTCGCTTGTGTGCCTTCATCGACATCTCCTCGCGGTCGAAGGCCTGGCGCTTTTGGGACCCCACTCGACGTCGTGTCATTGAGTCCTGTGACGCGCTGTTTTTTGAGTCTCTCACATACCGTGACTTGACTTCGATCACAGCTCTCTCCGCAGCTCATGTCCCTTCCTGTGAGGGTCCTCGGCGGATGGGGGAGACTTCTCCGCCAGTGACCATTCCTTGCCAGGCTGATGTGTCCGCTCGAGTCCCCTCTCGATCTCCAGCACTTGATGACTCGGCTATCATTGCTGTTGGTCCAAAGATCCCGCCTGCTTAGCCTGTTTCACACCCCACAGGTACCGCTGCTCTCACGCCTCCTCCTGCATCACCACCTGTGTCCACGGGCATCCCTGCTCCAGTGTCTGACCCAGCCCAGTCCACTCATGTCCCTACGCCGGCTGACACTCCTGTCTCAGTGTCCAGGCCAGCCTTGCCCGTTGTCACCTCCAGCTCAGTGTCCCCCACACACGCTTCTCCTTGCACGGTATCTCCAATTGCCTCGTCTCAGCCCTCACCAACGGTCGTACCTGTCCCTGTGGTCGTACCTGTTCCTAAGCATGAGGTGCGCCCCTCGACCTCCGGTTACTCCCGTGAGCCCGGTGGTTGCCTTCGACCACTGGATTCCGGAGCTCAGCGAGCGTCGGGTCCCGGACCCAGGCGTCCCACTCGCAGCATTGCGAGCGGTGATCCATGCACAAAGGCCTTAGGCCTGAGTGTCCGCACTGAGCTTTCACAGGTACACCCAGCGTTCCCCATAGGGCACGACCTCGTGGCCGTCAGGCCTGACACTGAGGCGTGTGTACTTGCCACGCAGAGTTCCCCCTCTATGGCGCCTGACCCGGGCACATTGAGGAGGCTTTCTCATCGTAGGATGCTGAGGCCTGGCGAGTTGCTTGCGAGGATGAGCTTCGCGCCATCCGAGAGCACAGAGTCTACAGGCTGGTCGACCTTCCCCCTGGGAGGAAGGCGATTCAGGTCAAGTGGGTCTTTCGCAAGAAAGTGAAGCCGGATGGCTCACTGGAACGCTACAAGGCCCGCTTGGTCGTCAAGGGGTTCTCTCAGATTGAGGGAGTTGATTACACTGACACCTTTGCCCCTGTCGGCCGCATGACCGCAGCTCGAGCTCTGTTCGGTGTAGTGGCTCAGCATGACTGGGAACTACACCAGATGGATGTGAACAACGCGTTCCTCCATGGCTCTTTGGATGAGGAGATCTACGTGGCTCAGCCAGCAGGCTTTGAGGACGGTGACAAGGTCTGGCACTTGCGCAAGTCCTTGTACGGCCTCAAGCAGTCTCCACGGTGTTGGAACCGGGAGATCACTAGCACCTTGACTCGCGCATGATACGTACAGAGTGAGGCAGACCCCTCACTCTTCATCCTACCAACACCTGAGCGGTTCACCGCCATCCTGGTCTATGTTGATGACCTTCTGATCGCGTCTCCGTCCCTGGAGGCCGTGAAGGAGGCCAAGGCTTTCCTGCAGATCGCCTACAGGATGAAGGACCCCGGTCTTGCATCGGTGTTTCTTGATATGGAGATCGTGCGAGATCGCAGACATCGGACACTATTGTTGCATCAGGCCCGATACGCACGAGTCGTGGGGGAGCTTTTTAGCGATCTCCTTAGTGTAGTGCCCATTGCTTCCACACCCCTCACACCTGATGGGTAGGATGCCCTGAAGGTGGATGACCCTACACAGCTGGGGGAGACAGTGGACGTGACCTTGTACCTCCGTCTTATCGGATCTCTCATGTACCTGGCCACTACCACGCGTCCCTACATCGCGTTCGCCGTCAACCTCCTCGCTCAGTTCTTGCAGGCTCCACGTGCGAAAGCTCTTCACGCGGCTGTGCGAGTGGTACCGTACGTGGTCTCCACGTCGTATCTCGGACTCTGCTTTCGTCGGCAGTGTTCGGTGGTGCTTGACGACTACACTGACAGCGACTGGGCTTGGAGCCCTGACGGGCGCAGTCGCACTGGCTACGTGTTTCTGCTCGGTGGTACCGCTTTGTCTTGGCGAAGCGGGAAGCAGGGCTGCATCGCACGTAGCTCGTCGGAGGCAGAGTATATGGCTTTGGGGGCAGGGGCTGCTGAGGCAGTTTGGCTGCAGCGCTTGTTTCTTGAGCTTGGGCAGTCAGTACCCGCCATTGTGCTGCGTTGCGACAACCAGAGTGCTCTCGCCATTACGGAGAACTCTGGTGTTTTTCATGCTCGCACAAAGCACATTGCGGTTGAGTATCACTTGCATGTTTTTGTATTGTATACTCGCTGTCAGTCAATGGATGCATGCATGTGAACAGTAGCTGCGTCCGTCTTTTGATTCTGCACGTCTAGGTTCAGACGGCGTAGGATTTTGACATGTGTGCGCAGAGTTACGTCCAAAACAGTGGTTTTGGGCCGGTTTTAGGACAGCTCTTGGACTGCCGCGTGCGACACCCGCCGTGCGCCGCGGCAGGTATTCATGCCCTGGACCTGTCAGTTGTCATCTCTCTCTGCATATGCTATATTGAAGCATTCTGACACTGTGCCTTGTGTCTCCTAGCCAAACCCTTGCCGTTGTGTGTACGACCTGTGACTGTCGTCACCGTCTGACCAGGCACTGACGCCCGGTCAACGGCTGTGTTGCTAGGAAGCTTCTACGCACTTTCTCACAACATTCGATTAGTAGTTGGTGTTGAGGGTGTGGAATTTCCAGCGTCTCAAATGAAACACGACTTTTGTGAAAGTAACATTGGCACGTGTTTTCAAAGGCAAGAAATTTTAGCGCCATGCAAAATCGAGGTGCAGCCAGTAACGCGGGCTGCGACGTGAGACTGCCGCAATGCGAGTGGCCAACGAGCAATTAACCGGACCCCTCGGTTACTTGGTTGCCAAACCATAGCTGTCGCACAGCCCAGATCTGGACTACCTTGGACTGCATCTGCCCCAACCCGTCCGATGGGTGAAGTGGCCATTGCCACAACTCATGGCATGAACCATGCAAGAAATTGCTTCAAAACCAGACCAAGTGCAAGCACTGATAGCACTGTGTACATGTCTCGATCGTGTACCCAGGCAGTTTCCAGGGAGCAGGCAACTAACACTGGCACAATTTCTTTGAACTGTTTACTGAGAGCCTTGGAAACCCCCCCCCCCCACCTTGCAAAGGCATTGCAAACAACAGATTCAGTCAGGAGCACAAGATGAAAGGATTGCAATCTTCTCCTCCATGAGAAAATCATGGAACGGGTAATGTGGGAAAGTGTTTCTTTTCATGCTACAGAACAATGTGATACTCCAATTCAAACAACTCTGACCAGGTATGGATGGTCAATAATGGCAAACAATAGACATTGGAGTTGCTTTCAATTTGCTCCAATACGATTCGTGCCCCGTGTTTAGCACGATATGCCATGACCACACATAGCAAGGAACTTAAGTTGATGTGTGCCCATAGTGAAACACCTCATCTAAGTATGACCCCAATTGTACAATCAATGAGGAAACACTTGTTGAACAGGGCAGGGTGAGGGGGAGGGAGAGATTGTGGGAGGAAGGATGGAGGAGAGTGGAGGAGTAGGGGGGCCGGGTGGAACCGGGAGTTAGCCGCGGGGCTAACTGTCCCTCGTGGCTGTGAGGGGGATGAGCTCTCGAGAGTTGTGAGGGAGGAGCACTCTCGAGAGCTGTGAGGGGGAATTGAGGCATTGAGGACTTAAAGCAAGAGCGGATCGAGGCAAGGATAGTTCAACTTTTTGCAAAAAAACAAGACATTCGGAGCGAGCCACGCGGACCCCTATCGGTTCGCGTAGCTCAGCTCCAGGGGTTCGCCATCTAGCGTGGCGAACCATACAGGGCAACTAAGGGGCAATAGGGCAATAGGGAGCAAGCAAACAAGGAGCGCGACCCAGCGTTCCAGTGTACCTCGCAGGAGGAGCGAGTACGAAAGTAGGTTAGAACATACCTCAGACGGGCAGGACTAATCTAGGTGCGCTAGTCAGGTTTGATTCTTTAACAACACTGTTTAAGAGTGGTGCCTGTCATTGCTTGTTATGAGATCATCACTCCCTTGCAAGAATCACAAGAAAGCAACGACACCTCTTTTTCTTACATGGAAGTCGCCTAGTAAGAAGAAGTGTTGTGGTGTGAACCATCCTCTTCTAGGTGAACAACTTTCTGTGAGCACTCAACTGTTTCTATGTTCGTGCAAATCCCTAATGAAGACCCAATACACACTGGATTGCAGGTGATGAGAAACTAATAGGAAGCTTCCTAGCCTTGCTGCTCCTCATGTGGCAAGACAATCCAGCCAGCCGGCGCACTAGCAAGCAAGGAGGTACAAGAAAAAACAAGACTAGGGATAAAGAGATGCACAAAGTCTCATATACTCCGATGGCTTAGTAATACAAAGAGAAATGACAACAAACAAGCAGACACCATGGATTCTTGTCCTGGCGTGCGGCGGGTGACACACACGGCAGTGTCAATCTGTCCAAAATCTGGCCCAAACCACTGTTTTGGTCGTAACTCTGTGCAGAGGCATCCAAACACAACACCTTCCAAACATATAGATGCAGAAGCTCAAGCCAGACGCTGTAACTTGATGGATATGAGAGTGCCAGAAAGTGACAAAGATAGGTTGCTCGATAAACATCATCTGGCATAACAGTTTCTTCAAGGATGTTTTACAGGTTCCAACACACTTTACGGAACTCGACTCGGAGTCCATTTGAGTGAGATATGGATTTCCGAAGTTTGGAGATCATGGGTTGGGTTCAAGTGATGACCTGAACACTTTGAGCTCAAAAGGCGGCATGATTATTGGCCAGGACGGCTGAGAGCGGCCTTCAAGGAGAAAAGGCCGCTGGAAGATCTCCAAGAGACTTCAACGAAGGTGCAGAGAACGATTCTTGGTCATCCAAGTGATGTGAGACATAATTCTCTTGTGTGACAAGGTGACTGCCACTAATCCCGTTAGGCCAAGTGAGTGTGCTAGAGGGTAGACTTTGACAGAGTGCATCTCAGTGCTCAATAGGCCAAATGAGGCATGTAAGGGCTTGTTAGAAATTCATGACAATGTGATTTCTCACTCAAGATTTGATTTAGACATCCACATTCTCTGCACACCTACATTTGCTTCCGTGATTTCTGTCTGTGCAACCTGCAATCCTCTCTCACAAACAGTTGGTCCTGCCTAGGCGGCTCTTAGTGAGCGTGATCACCTATCCCAGTTTCCATCAGTGGTATCAGAGCTAGAAAAAGCCTTTGTCTTATCCTTGAGGCATTCCTTATACCTTGTGGTGTGAGAGAGCCGTTTGTGGGCTGAACGTTGCAGTACCATGGCGACATCCTCTTCTATTGTGGCCGACGTCAACATCGCCAAGTTCGAAGGCAAGAACTTCTTCAACTGGAGCAACAACATGAAGATGGTGCTGATGGAGAAGGGTCTTTGGAGTCAAGTGGATGAGAAGGAGAATGAACGAGAAGAAAGCTCCCTCTTCCCTATCGAGGCTCGTACCTACCGCGAGAAGCGTGACCGCGCCGTTGCCACTATCTACCCCCACCTCGTCGAACGGGATCAACTCCTCGTCCATGGCATCCTCACGCCAAAGGAGTTTTGGAAAAAGATTGAGTCCACTTATGCTTCCAAGTCAATCCTCATGAATATGCAGCTGCGTCATCGCTTTCACACTGTGAAGATGGATGAGTCCGGATCCATGATGATTGACTTCATCAACATGGTGACGTATCTCTCGGACCAGCTTGCTACGATTGAGGACCCTGTCAAGGAGCGTGTGCTCATGCTAACTATCCATTCTGGTCTTCTTAGCAGCTAGACTCTCTCAATGTTGCCCTCGACCAGCGTGGTGACAAGCTTTCCCTCAATGATGTGGAGGAGAGCTTATTGTTTGAGGAGGTGCGGCGCAAGGGAGAAGAAGGCAGAAGCGGACTGGATGTCACTCTCATCAGCAACTCTGGTCATGGGGGTGGCGCTGCACCAACCAGGGGCGACAACGGAGGAGGGAAGAAGAAGGGGAACTGGGACTACTGGAAGAAGCCGGGCCATTGGGCACGCAAATGCCGGAAGAAGAAGGCGGACCTTGCGGCTGGAGTGGGAGCGGGAAAACAGTCCAACGCTTCCGCGAATGCTGCACATTGGGAGAGTGGATTCGGAAAACCATCCGGGTCCTGCACGTCGCCGACAACACCGCTCTGTTCTGGATCATTGACTCAGGAGCCACGCGGCACATGACGTGTCGCCGCGATTGGTTCGTTGTCTACACCGTCATTGAGCCACGTCGGGTGTACATGGGGGACAACCATGTGCAAATGGCAGTTGGGGAGGGTGAGATTGTGTTTTGTGCTTCGGTTGAGGGTAAGCACGTGGAACGTTGTGTGAAGGGGGTGCTCCATGTTCCAGGGCTGGCAGCTAACCTCCTCTCTGTCTCATCTCTCATCTCCGAAGGCATGCAAGTTTGCTTTTAAAATGGTGGCTGCACCATCTCTACCCGTGCAGGCCGTGTGCTTGCAAAAGCGAACAAGGAGGATGGTCCTTACCGCCTCTACGTGGCGTCGGAGAAGGAAGCTGACTCAGCGTTGGTGGCGAGAGAGGGAAAACACGACATCGGCCTGTGGCACCGCCAGCTCGGTCACCTCGGCTTTGGCGCCATCATCTCCGTGCAGCAGATGGTCCGCGACCTGGAGCTCAAGGGGGTGAAGCAGCCTGGTGCATCGGCTTGTGAGAGCTGCATTGAAGGGAAGCAAGCCCGCGCTTCTTTCACGGGGGAAGGGAAGGCGGCCGTGAGCTTCTCTCACTTGTTCACTCTGATTTGTGCGGTCCCATGCCATCACAGTCCCTGTCCGGCAAGTTGTACCTTGTCACGTTCATTGATGACAAGTCGAGGAAGACATGGGTGTCCTTCCTGGCTGGCAAGGATGAGTGCTTTCATGTTTTCAAGGTGTGTATTACTGCTGCACAGAATGGGAGTGGCAGGCAGTTGAAGGTGCTTCGCACCGACGGTGGAGGAGAGTACCTCTCCAACAACTTCCTCACCTTCCTCAAGCATCACGGGGTCAGGCATGAGGTCAACCCACTTGGAACACCGCAGTTGAATGGTGTGGCTTAACATGCAAACCGCATGCTTATGGAGGGTGTTCAGAGCATGCTCAAAGACATGGAGCTCCTGCGAAACTTTTGGGTGGAAGCGGTGAACACTGTCGTATACCTGAAAAACCGGAGTCCCACTTGCGCCGTGCTACTGAAGATATTGGAGGAGGCGTGGACAGGACGCAAGCCAACAGTGACGCACCTGAAAGTCTTCATGTGTGGCGCATTTGTGCACGTGCTTGCTGGCAACCGCAACAAGCTAGATGCAAAGTCGATGAAGGCGGCCTTCCCCGGCTACGACACCATGGGATACCGCCTCTACAACCTCG